>MJUU01022376.1:180237-192930 GCA_002080025.1 Modiolus philippinarum | reverse complement strand
AATTGGATTTCAAAAATATTTGATTCCAATTTTGGTAAATTTCCTGAAAGTCTCAAAGACCACTTATTTTTTGGAATTCTACCTAGCAACCATACTTAAATTGTATATTTAGTTTAGGAAAAACATTTTCATCAACTGGATTTCAAAAATATTTATTCCAATTTTGGTTAATTTCCTGAAAGTCACAAAGACCACTTATTTTTTGAAATTCTACTTAGCAACTATATATCCTAGAATTCTTTTAGTAACAATAATGACTATCAATAGGTAGATTTCAAAGATAATGAAAAAAATTATGCCAAGGGTGTATAACAACTGTTTTCTGTGTCAAACAGGGAGTGCGGGGATAGCTGTCGTTTCCGACAACATCTAGTTTGTTTTGTCATTTTCATAATCAATCATAATTAATATTAGAGCAGTGCGAGAGAAATATTAGTGAGTGAAGAGTGAAAATCATTGTTAAATCATATGGACCCTAGATGGAAATAAATTATCTAATTACTTACTTATTTGTTAACGACCCAGCGTCCATAAACAAAAGAGGAGATAGATGTATATTTAGCAATGAATTCCACTCAAACCGGTGCTAGGGGCCTTGATGAACTTACTATGAGGTATGAGCAAAGCTTATTGTTGAAGACTTCATGGTGACTTCAAGATGAAAATTAACAATTAAAGCTTTGTTCCATTGCTTGGTTTAATCAAGTTTTGTAAACCCTCATAGCATTGTCAAGGTAAAAATGTCAACATATGTTGCACTACAAGAAATCTGCCATCATATGGAAATTACTTGTTCATGACAAATATAAACACTATATCACTAAACAAAACTTACTTTTAGGAGCAAAGACACATAATTCAATAATTACATGTCTCTGACAGAAGCAAGGTAACGCTTAAAAATGTCCTCAGGGCAAGGTCAAGGTCAAAATGCCGATATCTTTATCGCAAGAAAGCAATTATCATAAGGAAGAATCCAAAACTGAACACCTTACCACGAAAATTCTAGAAACAGGGTTTAAGTTGACAATACCCTCATGGCAAGATCAAGGTAAAAAATGCCTACAAATATGGTACTACCAGAAAGCTCTCATTATAACGAAGTCATATGTCAAATATGAACACCCTACCATTAAATGGTTTCCTCCTCAAAGTTTTGTTAAATTGCACCCAGGGCAAGGTCAATGTCAATATCGAAAGAAAGCTTTCATCAATAAGGAAGTCACATACCAAAGGTATCCTTCCACTACACGACTCACTTATAGGGCAAGTTCAAAATATATACAAATATGCAACAATCACAAAGTGCTCATTACGAGATTTTAAGTCGCATACCAAATATAAACACCGTACCGTTATGACTATGAAAACTTGAATAGTAGTTGAGCGGATTTGAGTGAAGAGCTTGGGTATAATCATTGGTCAAATAATAAACTAGGACTTAATTTATCTCCTGCATGGTGTCATTCATTTTTCAATTATCATGGCTACTATTTGCAAATAAACATTTCCACTGTCATTAAGGGGATTCGCTACTCCGTTTGAAAATAAACGGGATTCTAAATAAATGTGATTTTTTGATAGAAAATTAAAAAGAAATAATTCAAGTGAATAAAATTGATAGGTTGATGGTCTCGTTTTTGAGTTATAAGTGATTGAAAATTTGGCGAGAAACTGAACCCCTCGGATTTTTCTTGGATTAACATTAGCAAGGTTTGAGCACAAATAAATGCGACAGAATAAATAAAATTTTATGAATTTTTTACAGAATGCTCATAAAGATGTATAAAATGAAATTACGGAAAAAATAAGGGGGTCCATGGGCAAAAAATTGTAATGCTTCTACATGGATAAAACCAGAGAATACCGAAAATCTTACAGAAATCCCAAAACATGAGGAGCGAACCTCCTTAAGCAGTCACGGGACAGAGGGCTATCCACATGTAGTGCAAAGTATTTACAATAAAGGTTTTTAAGAGCAACAATAAAACGTTGTTCCATTGCTTTGTTTAACCATGTATTTGTAGAGACGAAGTCTCATGGATATTCACTCCACATATCCTTCATTGCTCATTTTGAAACCAATAAGTTCCGATGCTTACAATCCCAAATTGCTACGTTGTAAACCACGATTCAATAATCCTGGTCTTGGTTCACCACCAGTAATTTCTGGTGATGCAACATTTTGAAGTTTCAGTCGAACCTGCTGTTAATGACCATATTTTTTACCGTATCCAAAATTATTCGTCAAGATTTCTTAGATCGAAAGTGATTGCTCTCAATAACAATATGGGTACCATCTTAATGTGGTCTGATTGCCTTTTAAGCCTATTTTCTGTGGTTAAGTTCTATAATTGTATTGTCTGGTATGTCTCCAAATTCTGGTTTCCACTCATGAGGTATAATAATATATAAATGTATAAGTTATATATAAGGTGTAGGTTCGGTTCTCACCGACTTTACATAGGTCCTCGTGGTGTTGAACTTATAACAAAATTAAATTTTGTTGATATCAATATTGAAATATTGCTTTTTGGTAGCGATTTATTGAGTGAAGATGAAAATCTTACCATTTTTTGGCCGCGCAGCAGTATAACAAAAATACAAAACGATTTGATTGGCTGATCACAATCTTGAACTTTATTGTTGTTTATAAAATGTATTATATTTGTTATCATATCCTGACGTTTTCATATTCATATTGTATTTCATGTATCACTGTATTATCTTGAAAGGATTTGTAAGTTGTGAAAACTTGTTTCCAATCCAGTGTTGTGATTTTACAACAATAAATATGTTTAAACTAACCTACTTTTCAACGTTTCCAAATAACAGTATAACTTTTAAGATTTCAAGCACAATATAAAAAGCAACGACCATGCTACAAACCCGGAGTCATCCACGATTCCTTCTTTAAACTGCTATCTCGTAAATCGCAAAATTGATACCCAATAAGACAATGAGGTCTGCATCTGTTTGCAGAGATTTTTTGTGTGACTGGTAATTTGAGCTGATCTTATGGCACTAGCTTAAGTGTAGATGTGTTATCTCATAAGATTTTTAGGCTCATTTTTGAGTTTTTAGTGCGTTCAAAGAGTGATTGTTTCTGTTTAATTTGGAGGAACTACAGCTAGTATTTTGCTGTTTCTCACTTGGATGATGTTACTGGTGAAATGGTTGGTGTATTGATCTGTTCAGTCTTTGAGTTATCAGGACAAAGCCCGAAAATCACTTTCAGTCGTTATTGTTGGTAAAGAGTTTTAAATACTGGTCTATCGAAATACTTTAGCATCTATGTAAGGTAATCATCTTCTCTTAGTTTATTAATCTATAAAAAGAATGTAGGACCTCCTCTTCGAGATTTATTTTTAGTTTTTCCCATATATATGTAGCTGTGGAACCATAGCTGTTATGGTCTTTTGTCGATTTTTTTTATAGTTGCGGACCATAAATTAGTAGTCCGCCAAATAAGAAAAAATAAATAAAAAGGACATACATGTACATAGCTATACGGTTCCGCAGCAACCATATGGGTTGCTTCTTAGAACATATATTTAACATTAGCTTGGCCAATGATCTCAAGCTACAGTTTTTCTTGACTCAATTATCGAGGACTGTATCCTCTTTTCATTGTACTCTTCTTCGATCATAGCAAATTGTAGCTTTGGTTTCTATCACTCGGGCTTTCTACATGATTCCTATTTCATTCTCATGAAAGTATTCATATGTGCATTGACATTTCTACCACTCTTTATCTTTGACTCATATTTAACCGTGTCAAAATACCTCATCTCATATACGTGTTGATTTATGTACCTATTCCCTAGTGCTTTCCTTATTCACTTAACACCAAAGTGCTCGTTGTTCATCTTCATGCTGACAGAGAGTCTGTTGATTGGATTCAGCACAGGTTCTATGTGCTTATTGTTTAATCTCACCGACAAGTCCTCTGCGTTCAATGAGTTTAATAAACTTCCATACAACTGAATGTCGGTGCAAACTTTGCTAAAAATCTTCGTGTAATGAATGTCAGTTTATCATTCAAAGAGGTAAAGTCCATGTGCGATATGAACTGGCTTTTTTCACGCAATGTGAACGCTTCGATATGTAAACTGTAAAATGCGTTTCGATGTTTCAGGTAAAATAGTTTTAAAGGAAAGTTAGGAACATTAAACACCGACAACCAAGTTCCCCGTTTTACCATTTCAGATGGAAAATAAACTGTGTTTTTCAATTGATTGTTATTATCATTTGAGCTTTAAAATAAAATCAAATCGGTATCCGTGCAATTTGTAGCCAGAACTGCAGATATTAAGCCATGTAAATATAACTACGAAACGACAAGGACGTAAGAAATCGTTAGTGGATGGAAAATGGATACTACAACAGGTTGTACAGAGATACAAGAAAAATACACCTGACAATAATAAACAGTTTAACAGTTACAGAATTGCTTAATTTGGATAAATTGGAGGGACTAATAGTCCAATATTTCTGCAGTTAAAGTCAGGAAATAATATATTCCGAGTAAGAATGCAATGTTTTCTTTTTTATGCATTAAGCGCAAATTTGAGGAAATATAAAAAACAAACAAACAATATAGTAGAAACATTATTTATTGAATAAAAAATTTGTATAAAACATCTTAGTATAAACAAGAGTTAAGAATTATATAAAACTCAAGTACATTGACTTTACCTGCTGATTCAGTATACTCTGAAGTGACTAGTGATTTCAATAGCACTCTTCACATCCTTGATTTAAATTAAATCTGGGAACGAATAATTTCATTTGTAAAGGCAATATTTCATTGCAACTTTGCCGAAGTAAACATCATACAAAACAACAAATATAAAAAATCTCTAAATAGTACAGTAGAAAGGGTCCAGCAATTAATCATAAACCACTACAATAGCATTTCCTTACATTTGAAGTACTTTCTGATAAAATTATAAAGATTAATATGTTGACATTGTCGATGGAAGATAAAAACACCTATAAATGCCGAAAATTACAATCACATGCCGGAATCCACCAGGGAACTGCACAAGAAAAAAGACGAAAGACAAACGTAGACAACGATAGGAACCCGGGAGAGCCAGCGTGGTACTGGCACTAGCAAGAACTAACGGTATTTTAAACCGGTTTATGGATATCCAAACCTTCCCTTTCTCTATCCCATTTCATTCTGTAACAAAACATTTTCACTTCAAGGATTGTAGTATTGAATGCTAGCAAATACAGACAGCAAAGTATACTCATGTTTGAATATCTAAACAATAGTCAATAGTTAATAAACAACAAAACCACGAAATATTGAACAAAAAGTATTTGAATCAATACTACACAATAGCGAGATATGTAAAAGTATAAAGTTTAGTGTTGACATAACAAAAAGGAGACCTGATCACATTTTTGGACACAAAAGTTCCTTGAATTCTAAGCTAATGATAAGAACACTTATATAAATTGTTCAATGATGAAAAGCCAAAGCTCATTAATATAAAGTATTTAGTAAAGACTATGATGTCAAAATGAGACAGAAGGTTCAGTTACAATTGTTCAACTTAAACATCTTTTCCAAATCAAGTAATGACTAGATTATATTAAAGCTAAATATGTTTGCAATTAGGAAGAAATTACTTCCATCGTTTTTTTGGAATTGCATGTCTTTTTTTTTAAGATTTATCATCACAAATTAAGAACTTTCTTATAAAGAAAAACATATTTGTAGGAAAGACATTCAGTTTTTTTCATGGTGGAGTTCCCATGATACATCTCTGTAATGCAAGTAACCACCATACTCAGCTTTGAAATGGTTATGATGACGGCAAACATCCCATTCTATCAAAGGCTTCTTTTTCTAACTTTTCTCTGTGATCAGGATGAGCTATTTTTATGAGTTCATATGCCCTCTGTCGTATGTTCTTGCCAAATAAATATGCTATTCCATATTCTGTTACTACATAGTGAGCATGTGCCCTTGTCGTCACTACTCCACTTCCTGTAAAAATTAAATATTTTATACTTATCGACTGATTATGAGGGAATAACAAGTTTGTTGTTCCCGAGACCCTGACTATTGACCGAGGCGTAGCCGAGGTCAAATGTTAGGGATCAAGGGGACAGCAAACTTGCTTTCCCGAAAAATTTTTATTATACCGAAAACACAAGATTTACAAGTTTTGAATCATTTCGCTAATTTCTAGTATTTGCTTTTCTTAATATTAAAACATACACAATTACATCTCATGTCTATTTTCTTCAACAAAATTTAATCTGTCGAAGTGTATAGTGTTCATTGTAATTTGCATAACAAGTTTAAAGTTGTCACTTGGAAACAATGATCTTTGAGCATTCTGAATTATCAACATAACTTTTATCCAATGGGAATCACAAATGAACAGTCTATAAGTATTTTATTATACCCAAAAATCATCTTTGAATAATATTTCTTCATTGCTAGTATTTTTTTTCCTGAATTTTGTATTCTTATTAACACATAAACAATAACATCTTTTCTCATCAACAAATCAAAGTGAATAGCGTTCACTGTAATTTGCAGAACTGTCACTTGGACACAATGATGTCAGAGCATTCTGAATACTCATCAGATTTTTATCCAATAGGAAAGCAAGAAAAAAGTTTGGGAAAAATATTCATACTGCTAGTCAATAGTCTGAGAAACTATTGGCTGGTAATAGTTACAAAAGTGGAAAAGGTGAAAAATAGTAATTTTAATTTAGAAATTTTAGTAGTAATGTTCATATACTGAGGTATAATAAAATAAATGATTGAAAATGTTGCTGCCTTAACCGAAAAATTATACATTTTCACATTGATTTTGATTTGGATAACTCCCTCACTTCTCATCTTTTATTCATTGTCAGACCAGGCTAAATGCAACCGAGAAACAATGAATTTGTGAACTAATATGTTGAAGACACATTAAGAGATCCCTATCCCTTAGACTATTTGAAATTTCCAGTGGCGGATTTAGGGGCCGGAAAATATTTAAAATTCTTAGGGGTTTTTGAAAAAATTGGGTTGTGCCCCCCCCCCCCCTTTTTTGGAAAAAATTATGGGTCGGGCCCCCTCTTAGCAGAAAGTCTGGATCCGCCACTGATATCTAGTGATTAAAATGTGACGCAATGATATATTCCACTTTAGATATAATTGATTTAATAGACATTTAACGGTCTTTTTAAGCTTTTGGTACATAAAGTTTGAAAAAAAAATTATTCAGATACTGAATATGCCACATATGTTTTTCGCACGTGGTAGTTTATGTATAAATAAAGGGATATGGAGTAAATGTATAAATGAACATGGGACAAAATCCCTATAAATACATGGTAAGATTCAGCAAATGGAACAGAGCTCTCATTGTTGTTCTTCATCTTCAAGTCACCACGAGGCCTTCAACAAATAGCAAACACTCCTACCTCACAATAAGTTCACGACGACCCCTAGCACCGGTTTGAGAGGAATTCACCTGCCTAATGTTGAACAACCCTAAATCCATATAACCATTTTGTCATGGATGCGGGGTCGTCAACAAGCATAACATATCGGGTAAAGTACTCTTACAAACACTGTCCGTTGCCCGACAAAGGGACAATGCAACATAAAAACGATCACAGGGCGACCATCGAGTTGATTGTAACAAAACTTGGAAACTAAAATCGGGAGATGTGGGCAGTATATATACAGATGACAAGAAAATAGTTTAATTTCTACAAAAGAAGAAAGCCAAATTTTGAATTTTGATAGTGCATTCATTTGAGGAATTCTCACAAAAAACAAGTACACCACAACTGACAAAATAAAAAAGAGCATACACATCAAGAACAGGGAATCTTTTACGGACTCCACACTGCACGCGAGACAAACTCCACCGTAAATAAATAAATAAAGGGATATGGAGTAAATGTACATGAGTCAAAATCCCTATAAATACATGGTAAGATTAAGCAAATGGAAAAAAAACGCTTTTATTGTTGTTCTTCATCTTGAAGTCACCACAAGGCCTTAAACAAAGAGAAAACACTCCTACCTTATGGTATGTTCAAGACGGCCCCTAGTTTATGTATCCATTTTGACATATTCACAATTTTCCCCTGTCGTTAGTCACAGAAGGAATGACGGCCTCTTTTTTCTTACCTGGCTTTAACATATTAACAATTTTACTCTCCCCTCGTTTAGTTACGGACGGCATGGCAATGATTGGTTTTCCTCTTCCATCCAGGCCTAATGCTGCACCTTGTATAAAATCAATTTGGCCTCCAAATCCTGAGTACATGATCTGACCTATAGAATCGGCACACACCTGGCCTGTTAAATCTACCTCTATACAGGAATTAATGGCAGTGACTTTTGGGTTTTGACATATGACGGCAGTATTGTTCGTAAAAGCTACATCACACATATCTGGAATGATACAAAAGCGCTTAATGGCACTACAAGAAACAAACACATGTCTCATGTTCATTTACTCCATATCTTTTCGTAAAATATAAAATACATAAAAAATTAAGCTTTAATTAAGAATCATTTAGGCAATAAACACAACGAAGTTCGAGTAGTTATATAATCATTAATTCTACAGTACAGAAATTGACATCTTTATTAAAGTATAATTAAGATTAAAACGGAATGCCAACACTGAATAATTGAATAAAATAATAACGAAAGTAGCTACATATGCACATTTCGACATCTTATGTCTCTTCAGTGCAGATCAAATCAAAATATTTGGAAATCCATCTACCAAAATATGTGTGAAGGCTGATAGAGAACAAATTACCAATAAGATCTAAATAGAAAAGCCAAAATCAGCTAAGGACAGAGCTTTAGAAGAGGGAGATACTCCTTAGTTTTGAATTTCAGGAACGTTTTTTCAACTGAAATCCTCGTTATGGCTTGTCGGTGTACTCGATAAGGAGATAAATAAAATGTTACAGCAATCTTATTTACATTTATACTACTGTAAACTCCTAAATATGTCAATATACCCTTCGCAACAAATGTGCATAACAACCAGCCAAACATGTAATTTTGCAATAGAAATAGGGAAGTATAAATCTGATAAAAGGCCTTTTCAAAAAATCATTTGGTCCGACCTTCGGTTTCAGCATTTAAATACAAATAAACAGTTCCGGTTATCAAACCAACACGGCAAGTGTTGTTCATCCTGAACACAGTTCCTAAAACTTTTCATATTTAGATTACAATGTCATTGTTTATATGGCTTCCTTTTTCGATATTTTTGGTAATGAGTACTTTGTTTTAGACAACTTTTGGATTATGGCTTTCCATGTTATTTGATTTTAATGCTGCTGATGAGAGGGTTTACTCCTTGAATCACGTGTACAGCATAACGAAATTTACTGCTTTTTATGCAACTTCTGTATTTTTTTATATTTTACCGTGGATTACTGTGACACTGCACTAATTTTGTTATAATTAAAATGTATTCAGGATTTAGTTTGTGTATTGTTAGCCAAACCGGAAGCAAAGAGTGTTTGTACCTCCATTTGATGGGAGAGTTGAAATCACGAAAAAGATAACAACACTTTTTGAAAAGTGATATAACCAAAATAGACTATTTGCTTAAAAATTGAAGAAATTCGAATTCCATGTGACAATTTTTAAAACCAAAACGAATGTATATTTGGTGTTGAATATATTCCGGTTTGAAAGACCGTTATCCACCTTATGCGTTCGCATCTAATTTATCAATATTTCTTGAATAAACTTTTGTTCTATCAGTATCTTTCTTCTTATTAATAACGAAATCGTTAACCTCTCATCGAATACACTGCAGAGCAAGAGGGGGCATATAGCAAAGCGATACTCCATAGATTTTTTACATTACATAGTAAACAAATCACCGCAAATCCCTCCAATTCAATTGAGTGAGAAAGATTTATGACCTCCTACTATTGATAAAATGTTGATCGGGTTAAATTTTTAATTGGAAAAGTATTTATCCTTTGTAATAATTTTACTCTTTAATCAAATGTTGTGGAATGGTTTTGTGTTTTTCCTTTGAAGTAAAATGTACTATATGTAAGATACAGTTGGATTTAGGAAAGGGGAGGAGCTTAAATGAATGTCATAAATGTACAATAACTGACTGCAACTCCAGTTATTGTACGCCTCTGTATCTCCATTATTGTACACTTTTGGAGGTCAGAATATATTTTTAAAGGAAGTAATTTCCGAAAACGAAACATTTTATTAAAAAAATAACATCAAATTTTTGTGAAAACATGTAATAAAAAATTGTGTCAGCTGAAAAAAAAGAAAAACAAATGCTGTCCGGATTTCATTCATTTTCATCTAATTTGGGTTGAAAAACGGCCAGCTTGCTCAACTTTACAACCAAATCCCTTGTTCTTCAAGAAAGTCCTTTTCGCATATGCCCTTGCTTTTGAATTACCGCAATTACCCACATATAATGAGATACACGTATCTCGGTAGATATTTAGCGCCATTCTGCCTTCGAATCCATACTGAATTTATCCATCTAGTGCATGTGCATGTCAGTGTGGCGCTACTCTCTCTCTCTCTATTTATTGAAAACGTTGACGGTTCAGTTATTTTATCCTTTTGTTAATCATTTTTTTTAATCTTGAACTGAACTTCTGTCAGCCATGTTTCAGGGCATAATCAATGTTCGTTTCCCTTGTCTTTTCCATTGTTTCAAAAGTACCGAGAATTCCCATATACCGGGTACTGGTTTACTGTTGAAAAAAACAGTTTATGTTCGACAATCTGTGTGCTAAATCAACAACAGAAGAATTATTTACTGCTTTCATTATATGGAGTATTTCTATCTCACGACGGCATTTTAAAATCTACCCTTCTTCTGTGTTGGAAAGCTCTAAAAATCCAACGTCCGTCCTTGTGTGATTCATTGTATGAAACCACTACATCTTAGAATAAAGTAACACCCAACGTGCTGAGAATTTCCCAAAATATCTTTACCTAACGACTTGCTGCTTTTTCATTGGACCATTCCACAAATCATTTACAGAACACGTGATTATCTGTATCAGGTTTACAATGAAGGGGCGTGGAAATCATCTCGTCCTGATGGACTCGATGATTTCCACGCCCCTTCATTGTAAATCTGATACAGATACACACTTGTTCTGTAAATATAACTTGTCTCTAGTATGGAAAAATTACATGTTTCTATGTGTACCATTGCATGTTTATATTCTTTGGTTGGGTTGACATATCTTTTATTTTAATATTGCATTTCAAATAACTACATCGGCGAATCAAGCCTTCAAACAATTGATATTAATAGGGTAAAGGTTAGTAAATTTCCAGAAAAGGGGAGTAAAAGTAGATTTTTGTCAATATTTGCCTAAGATTTTGCACGAAATTCACAATTTTCAGAAACATTCCCCCGTTCCATCCGCGGATCCAGTCTTCGAAAAAGTCGACGTTTTGCCGTATTTATATCAAACTAATCTTGAATTTTCAACTTTACATTTCGAATTTTGAATTTTCAACTTATTATCTTGAATTTTCAAGTTTGTATCTTGAATTTTGAAGTTTTTATCTTGAATTTTCAACTTTTTATCTTGAAATTAAAACTTTTAATCTTGGATTTTCAACGTATTGTGCTGACTTTTCAATTAAATATCGTCAAATTTCAAGTTATGATCTTGAATTTTGAAGTTATTATCTTGAATTTTCAAGTTAATATCTTGAATTTTATAGTTATATCTTGACTTTTCACTATGATAATCTTTGGAAAAAAATAGTGGCCGATAAGAGCTTAGTAAAATTCAGACTTTGTTTTGCAATGATTTCTCTAAACAGTAAACATTTTCAGAAAATTGTTGTTGCAATTTAACTTGCATTTTTAAGGCAGGTTCTCTGCCTTCTAGCTGTCGGGTAAAAGCCATCTTGAAAAAAGTCTGTTTCAACCAGACTCTTACATTAAGGAGACTATATGAAAAGAATCGGAATGATCCAGACTATCGTTAAAAACGCGTACGGCTTACCAGTTATTCATACGAAGACACAAAAAATAATCCATTCATGTGGCGATACAGTGTCCATTTCATGATCAACTACATCGTTTTATGTGTTTATTGTATTTATTTAATATCTTTTAAGAGATACTTTGCTTTTTTAATCTCAGAGCACTTAAACTGACATTCGAAATTCACGATTCGGTTCATTCATAAAAATTTCCTGTGGCGCGCAGTTTTTATGAATGGATACATAGTAACTTCTAGTTTCGCTGTTGTAACCAGAGTTGTTAACCCTCCCGGTCTCACCGTGAGGCTACCGGTTTTTAGCAGCCGGTCTCACGTCTACCGATATGCCTCTGAAAGCTCCCGATATTAAAATTTTCTCTCAAAAATATTTTTCCGTTACACCGGAAGTAAATATTGGCTGTTCCAATCACACCCTGGCTGTTCCATTCACATTCCGCCTAACGAGATTACGCGAGAACACGAATCAGCTGTGTATTAACGACAAAATGGCGTCGCCTCCGCGAAAAGGGTAGATACAATTCAAAATTCCAAAATAAATGGATAAAAGAGATGGACTTTTTGAGCAAGAGTGATAAATATATACACGCAGTGTTTCTGTTGTGTGGCATAACCTTTGCCTTAATGCACGGAGGATGAATTGACGTTGTTCGCCATAGAGAAACAGAGG
>MJUU01022376.1:162667-179574 GCA_002080025.1 Modiolus philippinarum | reverse complement strand
AGATTTTTGTTTTACTTATGAGATGCTTAAACCGCAAGCGACGTAAAAAATGTGGGTGAACTAAGACCTCATTAAAAATCTAGCCCGTTTTACCCGTCTCAACTGTAGTGAATGACAAATCTTGCATGTTTGTTTTTTTTCTATAGTCCCGTAGGTAGTAGTTAATATGGGGGAAAATCTGCGGTTTCAAAAAAAAAACGTTTTTTGAAAACCGCAGATTTTTCCCCATAGTTAACTACTTGCGGGGTATCAGTTTATGATATATAACACCTATATTTCTCGTACAAGAGCAGATTCGGTGGGGTCGTATAGGAGGTTAATTTCCTGTCCCTACCTATTTCTCCCATTTACCAGTGGCAGTCAAAACTCGTTGCCCCCAGTTTTCCCTCCTCAGTTATTCACCGCTATTAAGCAGAGTTCTCGGCGAACAGTTTAGGTAAAAAGAGTTCGCGTATAATTGGTTTAGTCCGGTGGGATAATGTTTAGCCCGGTTGAAAAAAATGTAAACAAATCTCTTATTTTAAGTAACATTGGATAACGTTTTGTCCCGGTTCAGGATAATGTTAAGGTACGGTTTTTGATATTTGAACATTACCTGTACCTCAACGTTACCCAGCTTAATAGGGGTGTTATTCCTTTCTTCTCTTTCTTATATTTTATTTAATTAGTTAACTTGGTCTCGGCCTGATATAGCTGGAAATTTCTAAATAATGTTGGTTACGAAGAAATTGTATGCTTAAATTAACAACCACTTTACACCCCTTCTGTTTACAACGAGATCAATAGATTTTTGTTTTGTGCATCCTTGTAATATTTGCAGCTTTTTTTAAACAAAGTTGAAACCCTAGATGGGTTCTTTTACACGAGTTTACATGAATCCCTTTGAAGTAGTAACCCAACACTAATTTTACATCAGTACCCGTCCATTTATGAACGGTATTGCTTTTTTGATATCCGACTCAATTAGTACATAACATCGACAATATTAATTATAAAAAAGAGTGAATACATGTATTTGAAAGCCATGTCAAAATCATTTGTTTCTAATTCATATAGTAAAAAGTCATTTGTTTATAGTTTATTTGATTACAAGTGTCCATAGGTGCACTGCTTTTGTGGCAAAGAAAACAAAACTGTTAACACCACAAACAAACAAAAAACAAAATGAATTAAATCAACTATAAATATCTCAACAACAAATATAATCTAGAAATGAAAGATAAAGAAAAAAGATTTTTTTAGAACAAAATTAGCCAAAGCATTTATGTGAATTGATCAAGAAAATAAAATCAATGTGACATCACGATGCGAGTCGAATAATTGCATCTCCCACACCAAGCACTTGTTGATCGGGGGATATTCAAGTACAAGTCAGCTATAAAATAGTAGTAAGTAATAACATTATTATAAAATAGCCTATGGCGGGATACGATATGCAAGAGTTACCTTTTCTACTATCAAAATAATATAATTGTTTGTTGTGACATTACTTTTCTAACCGTATGACCGATCCCATCATAACGGTTAGCCTAGGATAAAGCATGTAACTGAGAGTACAGTAGTCCGTCTGGGTGTTATTTTTCCTAAATGCACCTGCACTCGAGCGCAATGTTTTCACTGAAGAATTAAGTCAAGACTTGAAAAGAATATTTTGCAACTAAATGCTCAATACTAGTATATCGCTTCAGGTTTTTTTTCCTTGTTACTGGAAATACTGCAGCTCATACCTCCCTGTATTGCTATATTTTTACTAGAAGACTGCAAGATGCTGAAATGCCAATATCTGACATCATGTTTTAATGTAGAGTAAGTGAGAACCGAACCGTCAATCCAAAACGAACAATCCAAGGACAATGGCAACATCAGAAACAAAAAAAAAATAAAAAAATAAACAGAGACACAACATGAATACGGTACAGAAAAGAAAATTGAAGACACACACACACACAAAGATGAACAACACGGACCCAATAAAAAACCATGGGTGAGATCAGGTGCACGGGTAGAGTTAGCATCTCCTGCTTCTTATAAGACACCCGCCGTGTTTAAACATATCAAATCCGGTAGAGGAAACAATTAAGCTTTAGAGGGAAAGATCTGTTGTCATCTGGGAAATAGATATCCCATTGCGGTCCACAAGATGGTGATGTCGACCGTAAAACTTCTGGGATGACTTCAAGTTTTGGGTAACATACCCTTGTTGTAGCCTATTTGTGAGCAACCGGGCTCTGTCAAGGAAGTCATTGTATCGAACACAGGCTCTTGAATAGCGAATGAGCTGGGAGATGTAAACTCCATATGCCGGCGCTGTTGGGATGTTGCTACAAAGAAAAGGGAAGTTTACTATTGGAAAGGTGAAGTCATCGCGTTTGTCGTACAGCTTAGTTCAAAGTCTACCTCTGTTGTCAATTTCAAGATGAAGGTCAAGGAACGAGGCTGATGTAGATGTGTCTGGGAATTCCATGTGTAATCAGTATTTTATTAAGCAATGAAGCCAAATGTGCAAAATGCAAATATTGTCTCAAGTGTCTGAAAACATTTTTAAATATTGTACAGAAGCTAAACTTAAAATTTAGAAAAAATATTTAAGCTACTTTTCAACACCGTCGGAATACGGGGGCAATTACTGTATTGTGAAGGCAACTAACCTTAAAAAACCTGCATTTCAAGGTCGCTTGGATAATTACTGCATGGTTTACCAATTTTACTAAAATAGATTGTATTCACGAAGAAATTAGAGTTTGGCTTTGAAATGAACGTTAAAGGTTTTACTAAAATCCATGTTTAACTTCCCCACAAATGAACTAATACCTTCAAGTACTGTATATGTGTGTGTCGGCATTTCAATATTTGCTTGAAGGTCTCCATAATGAACAAACTTATGAAAAAGGAAGGAAATGGGGTAAATGTCAAGGAGACAACATCCAATATCCAGGTTAAAACTACCCAAAACAAAGCATCTAGGGGTCACCGTTCGGTCTTCAACACAGTGAGGAACCTCACAACATATAGCAAGCCCTAAGTTGTTTAGATGTATACGAGGCTATTCCTTAGCGAGGCGCTGACATTTGAGCAATACAAACAAGCGGAGCGTTTTATCATAGCCTGATTATGATAAATGTATAGTTATTCATCATTTTTCTTGCACTCGTTTTAGCCGATTTGGAAAAAAACATCATAATGTATACATAAAGGATGTTTTATATTGCAAATAATTGAAAACTGGGCAAAACTTCAAGTTAATGAATCATGCGTGAGTCTCAAAAATCTAACTGGAATTGTTGGTATACAATGTAGACCTAAAAACATGTTATAAATCAATGTAGATGTAAGAACGTTATGTTGAATTATTTAATTAAAAAACATAATTCTGTAAAGTTTTGTTCGTTTAAGTGTAAATGTCCTTAGAAATTATATATTCATTTGCGGTTTCCGGGATTTTCCGGGATGACACCCATGTTTGTTTACAAAAACACCATATGTCGTCATTCAGTTAAAGCTATAAATACTAACGCAACGGGGGGAAAGAAATATAGTCTGACGATTTCAAAGTTTGGTGAGTTGCTTTTCATCCATACATGTATAACCTTGCCTGATGCTGAGTTTAACTTGTATTATTAAGGAAGACAAATGCTGCATTCAGATAAAACGTTTCGGACCGGCATAATCAGAAATTATGTACTATAGATGCAGCATTTATGTGCGTCGAATACGAGTCAACTGATTCGCATTATTGAAGTACGTTTTCAATGATGTATTTTATGCAGAAACGTTTTCAATAAGCATTCATAATTTGTATACTTTTTTTAATTTATTACCACTGAGCCGATGCCTCTGCTGTTTGACTAGTATTCACCAACCCAGTAGCCAGTACTTAGGTGCGGACCCGAAAACCGATTTTATTTGGAAACTTGCAATATCTAAAAATACAAAATTTTGTTCAAAACTAAGAAGTATCTCCCTCTTGCATAGCTCTGTCCTAAGCTGATTTTGGTTTCACCATTCAGATCATATTGCTAATTTGATCTCTATCAGCTTTTACACATATTTTGGTACATAAATTTGATTTGATCTGCACCGAAGAGACATAAGTTGTCGAAATTCGCATATGCAGAAATTAAATTAACAGTAACTTTGGTATTCTGTTATTCATTACAACTGGGCCGATGCCTCTGTCGGTGGACTGTTAGTACCCATGGGTATTCACCACCCCATGGCCAGTACTTCGGTACTGGCCCGAAATCCGAATTATTTGGACACTTGCAATATCTAGATTTAACATAATTTTGCTAAGACTAATGAGTAAAGCTCTGTCCTTAGATGAATTTGGCTTCACTATGTAGACCATATCAGCTTTTACACATTTCAGTATACAAATTTCCAATATTTGATGTGATCTGCACTGAAGAGACATACGTTGTCGAAATGCGCATTTTAGAAACTTAACTAAATCATTTATCAGTAACTTCGGTATTTAGTTATTTGTTACCACTGTGTCGATGCCACTGCTGGTGGACTGGTAGTCCCCGAGGGTATTCACCAGCCCAGTAGTCAGTACTTCGGTGCTGACCGGAAAGCCGATTATTTTTGGAAATTTACAATATCTAAATTTTTGTAAATTTTGTTTAAAACTAAGGAGTATCTCCCTCATGCAAAGCTCTGTCCTTGGCTGATTTTTGGCTTTACATTTAGATCATATTGGTTATTTGTTCTCTATCAGTTTTTAAACACCTTTGATTTTATGGTCTTCCAAACGTTTAGATACTATCTGCACTGAAGAGACATAAGTTGTCGAAATGCGCATATGCAGAAAATAAATTCACAGTAACTTCGGTATTTAGTTATTTATCAGTTAATCGGGTATTTTGTTATTTGTTAACTTCCAATGCAATAACTGTTTTTCTTCTTGTTTTTAAATGTACGTTTAAACGTTGAAAACAAAAATGCAAAGATTCATCATCAATTTTTATCAAACGAAAATAATAAAATAATGTTTCTTATATTTTTATTTATATGACGAGACAGACACGCACCTGTGAAACTTTGTAAAATTATGCATTCAGTAGTTATTCTGATTGTTGAATTATTTCGTTTTTTTTTCCAGGTAATGAAGATCACAGCAAAATACCTATTGCTCATTGTATTAGTAACAGCTTCGTACTCTGGTAATATATAAAACGATAATTCAATAGAATGTACTAGATTTTCATTATAACTTTTATTTTGGAAACTTTGTCTTTTGTATAGTTGAATTTTAGATGAAAGCATCTCTATACCGATGCCACCATTTCAAACTCTGGATTGGTATGGTTTAAAAATAAAATATTTAATTTGTTTCGATTTCAGTTTAAAAGTATCATTTTTAGAGGGAGTACTTAAAAAATATAAATCTACTATTTTTTGTATTGTTACATGAATTGCATCATTTGGTATAATTTTCATTTTATACATATCCAAAAAATATATCTTTAAATTAAAAAGGCGATAAATGAATAAATAAACGAATAAAAAGATAATAATAATAATAATAGCAAGCAACAACCGATGCTACACTTGTGCGATTTTGTTGCCATGTTTACCATGAAACATATTAATACAGCAATGTCCTCTATTTTTTCTAATTTTAGTAGAAGGCCGAAGCCGTTTCCTGACAAAGCGCTCAGCAGATGGAGATATTTCCCTAGAAGATGCGCTATCGCAGAAAGAAGAAACAAATGGTAAATAATAAAAACATTAAGACTGAAATCTCAACTTAAACCTTTAGAACAACTAGAAAAAGGTGACCTGATTAGCCTTTGCTTCAATATTTAGATCATATCGTAATTCCAAATTTGCCATCAGGAATTTTCTAGATTTTGTAAGAAGTCATTCTCTATGTACTGTAGATCGAGAGAAAATCTAAATTTGTATATTTTGAAAGAAAATATAATCACTTTGATGTCAAAAAGTAAAAATTTTCTGAAGAGGAAAAAGACTGTTTTAATTTAAAAAATATCGGGGTTATTTATTAAACTCGTCTGGGTATTCTTTAAATAACACATAATGTCCTCATTGCAGGTAAAGCATTAGTTCGCCATAAAAGAGGATGGGGAGCTCTGTTGTGTAAGTATATATAATGTAAAAACTTTATATATGTCGTTACTTTTATTATACAATAGTAGGGTCCAGATGTGATTAGTTTTCCAGTTAAGGTTAACGGAATCGCACACGGCTAATTTTTGTTTAAATTGTTAGAACAAGTATTAACTACGCTTAACGAGACATTTGTCGTTTTTGAGACCGTCTTTGCATTTCTATCACTGACGACCCTCCGTACATGGAAAAGTTATCTTGCTGTGGTTAACTTTAAGGACTGGAAGTCTTGCTACAATGTCTGACTAGTTTAAAACAGCTTTGAAGGATTTTAGTACCTTGTTTGCTGAAATAAATGGGCACTGGAAAGGACAGGAACTTAAAATGTTATTTTTGGTTGGGTAGGCAACCTATTTTCACATATAACACAAAAACTATGAACCCCGTTGAGACAATAATGTTGCACGTATTCTAAATTAAGTGTCTTCTTTCACTTGTGACTGAATAACAGCTATCCGAGACTTACTTCCGGTAGTGTGGCCATTCAAAGCTGAAAATCATAAATTCTGAAGATTTTTGGTTGGGTGACATTCCATACCTAGCCCCACGCCAGACCCTAACCTACCTAGGAACAAAAGGTAATAATAATCTTTTTACTTTATACCTTTATCTTTCTTTTGTGTATACACCTTCAGTTCAAACATCTCTTTTTTACTCTTTCTCTTTTGAATTGCAACTTTTCAGTTATGTTTTGCTGTCGTCAAAAATAATTACTATGTGTATTATATGTAAGGACAGGACTGTATAAAGTTGTGATAAATTGTGTCTAATCCTAATAAATATGATTAATCTAAAAGGAGATGGCCAGTGTGCAGAGATATGTTGAATCCTTTCAAAGACCACAACAGACTAGGCCTATCAATGTCATACTGTCCTCAATGTCAATAACTAGAACGAAAAATGACCAAAATTCGCGTTCTTTTCCATTCGGTACCTTTGTTTCTTCTTGTGCCCAACCACCAAAAAAGGACAAAATTGACGAAATTTGAACAAAACCAGCAAAAAAAATAAGGTTTTCAAATGATGAAACGCCTAAAAATAAAAAAAATAAATAAATAATTAAACAAAAACAAAATAAAAAAACTCACATGGATATTTGGGTTTCTTCAAAAATTATTTTTTAAAAATATAGATTTTGAGAAAAACTTGATGCAGGAAAATTTTGTCCATATCCTTAAATATTTTCTAAATATATAACTGGCCATGAAAGATTGGAGAAAAATTCAACATTAATGTTCTTTTTATGCTTTCTAAACTTATGATGCAAGTCTTCTATAACTGCCTAATGGCCGAATTTTTTCAACAAATCAATTTTTAAAGTTATTTTTTATTACTCGCTATATTTGTATATAAGTACATGTTCAAAAATTATACAAAATGTGAGATGCATATGTAATTATTGTGGTATTTGTAGTTACAGGAACTTCTATCTTAATAAGGACAACCAGTCTTGGACTAACATTAGGAGCTGCTTTGTCAAGTAAGTTGCTATTAAAATGTTGAGTGAATTTGACATAAACTTAGTTTGCCTCTGTCTGGTAGACCTTTTATGTGATCGACAAGTGTATCAAGATCGCAGAAGTCTAGTATCTCGATGTGCTAGCAAAAAAGTAATAAAATGAAATAAATATACATTTGTATAAATAAATAAGTTACCTTCTGAAAAAAAAGGGAAAGCAAAACCGAGCTTGATATTCTTGCTTTAAATTTACGTTAATCACAAGATATTTAGTTTTTGGTAACTTTAATTGATATCCAAAAATTTGATTTTCACTGTATCAAACAGATATGATATATAAGGCCAAATAAATCATACAGTTAAACTTGTCTAAAGAGACCACTCATTATGACACATTAAATAAGCGGACATATGTCTGAGGAAAGGTTAATATAGCATAACATGCACTTCAAACGGATCCAACAATAATGTCTGACAATATGAAAAAAATTGAGATTTGCAGTTCATTTACATTTCTGCTGATGGCCATTCGAAAACTAATGTATCTTCAGTGCAGATAAGTTATCACATTATAACATCTTGAACAGAGTACATAACATAATAAAGGTAAAACCAAAATCAGCTTTGAATAAAGCTTTGAACGGGGAAATATATGAAATTTACATAGTTTAGAGGTTTCTACCCAGCACCAAAATAATGAAAAACTGGTAGATTTTTGCCTGATGGAAGTGACTTCCTTATTGAACAAGGCTCTTAATTTATATATAAAACTTTATCCTTCACGACAGTTCAATTTATCAGGACTATTAGGTTATTTGGTGGTCTTACTAGAATAATACTAATGCTACGACTGTTTGATGAACAAAATGGTAAGGGTGAATAAAGTTACGAACTTGAAAGAAAAAGATTCGCCAAAATTACTACTCTTTGAATCAATACTGTAGCATTGTTCGACAATTAGCAAAGAGCAAAAAATTCCTTTCAAACCAGTGCTAGGGGCCGTCTTGAACTTACTAAGAGGTATGAGCAAAGCTCATTGTTGAAGGCCTCATGGTGACTTCAAGATGAAGAACAACAATAATAGCGTTGTTCCTTTGCTTTTTTTTTACCTTGTGTAGGACTGTAAAATATGCAAATGGAGACTTGCGATAACTTGTACAGCAAGCATCATAGTGACTTCAAGATGAAGAACAACAATAAAAACGGCTTTCCTTTGCTTGTTTTTACTTTACCATGTATTTGTAGAGACTTTGGCTCATGTGCATTTACTCCATATCCTTTCATTCATTATATGCGATAATTTATGGAGCAAAACCACTTTTATTTCAATAAGAAAAGAAGAATAAAGTATGTCTTGACTGTGCGTTATTGAACTTGAGACTATTTTGTAATAAAATATTTTAGCAATGAAATGTGAAATTAAAGTAGTTGTTTGTTTGAAGAAAAAGCTTTATCGTCCTATAGTATGTCTGGGACTAATACAAGGGTTAACATAGCGACAGAATTATATAGGATAAACGACTTCCATTATTTAGATTTAATATTTATGTCAAGTTACAGGTGTGGTTTGCTTTTAAAATACTTACATTTATTTAGTACTTGGAAAGTTTTCAGCAATATTACCAAAATTTCACAAGTAACATATACCATGATTATATTATTATATAATAGATATTATATCTTGGTAAGCGGAGATTTTGATTTCTAAATATTGTTATCATCGAATTTGTCATAATCATATTTGTATTTGAAACTTTGAACTGTAATTAATTAGCTTAAATATTAATTTTCATGTATTTTTGCACTTTTTGACATAATGTCAATTTTTTTCTACATGAGGATTATCTTTTATAATCAACAGGGGTACACATCAACTAAACTGAGCAGATAAATATTCTATAGATAAATGTAAACTCTACACTCCATATCCTTTCATTTTTCCTATCTACAGTCAAAAGAAATCTGTTTTCTGCTGTTTAAGGAAGATTTGATTTCATTTTCTAGGGGATAAAACTTTGTTTTTAATTTTTATTTTAATGATACTTCTCTGTTTTCCCTCTTGGATTCTCTTAAAAGATTCTTTAATAGATAGTTATGCCTTGTGGATAAAAATGAATCTGTGATTTCATTTTTACTTATCACTTGGATTATCATTTCTTTGCGCTGTCTACAACTATTCAATATCTACCGGACAGTACTGTAATAGAAGAGAGAGGGAGGTTTGACGCGACATACCCATCAGTTTATTTCAACCCTGTACCTATTACGGTTTACAATTTTTCCGGTGATTTGGCACCTGCCTTGTCTTTTTTTTTCATGTGGAATTCAGCTCTTTCCAAATATATTCGGTGTTTTGTTATTGCTATTTATGGTGTATAATAATTATAGTTTTATGCATTTTTGCAAACCCTTTTTACAATGTTTTTTTTTTCTCATCAACAGATGGATGTCAGTACTATAATAGCATTTGTACTGATAGGGATGAAATAGAACGACTCGACAAACTTATCAAACCCTTGACTCAGCAACTAGAGGATGTTTATGACAGTACGAAAAAAACATACTATGATCTAAGGAAGGCAACAACAAATAATGGTTATATTGGATACTACATAAATGATACCATGCAAAAAGTAGAAACCATCCAAGATATTGAAGATGATCTGATAACAAAGCTTGAATTAAGTCTTCCACAACTGTCAAAAATCCATGAAAATGGTACATTTCAACAGTATGTAAATATGGCTGTTGGTCAATTGGAGTACACATTATCAGATATCAAAAATATGCTGCAAGAAAATCAAAAAAGTATTCTCATAGGTCTCGTTGCACAGTACGCAATTGAAGCAGCCGTGAACAGGTTTGTCAACTCTTATAAGACTGCGTACAATCAGGTAGCTAACGCGGAAGACATTCTTGCAACGACAGACAAGGAATTATGGGATAGAATGGAGGCGTCAGATGAAGTCGATGTTGAAACAAAGAAAGGCATTAAACAGAAAATAAAATTGGTTCCAAAAGTGTTGAAGCAAATGGTGAAAAATACAGGAAAGAGTATTGCTAATTTCGGGAAAAGCATTGCAAAATGGAGTAAAATAAGAACATGGAAAGGTTTCAAAGGCAAACTCAGCGCTTCACTCAAACCAACATTTCAGAAGCTTTCCGTCGTTAGGAAATTACTTGATCCCAAGGCACGTCCTAACATGGTTAAAAATTACAGGCTGAATTGGAGTCAGAGGATTATGACTGGTATTGGAGCGATAGGTGACATTGTAACACAAATTGTAGCACACAATCAATGGCAAAATGTTAGGGATCAAATGACTGCAGCTCGACAAAGCTACGAGGAATATTATAACACGCTTACATCCGAATTGGCAAACATTACAAAGGAGAAAAAAGAAATGGACGATCAATGGGTTGAAGTTATTGGAGTTTTTAAAGATTTATGCTTGCCGTTCAAATCATTGATAGAAAATGCAACAGAATACAGCAATTTCTCAGATGTCATTGGTCTTCCCAGCCTTCCAGTTGACACAAGTTCTCCCATGTTTACCACTGATTTTGATAACATTAATCGTCAGACAATAAGTTCTACGCAGTTAGCGATAGTTAACTTTCTGAAATCTATTAATAACAATATGTCCGTGGTACAGGATCAGATGGAGGCTCGACAAGTTTTATACAATGACGCATTATCAAAGTCCAATTCTTCGACACCTATTGCCAATATTTACTCTGCTATAGTCAATATACTACAGTACAGTACCTCTGCGACAAAGAAGACATTTGGTCAAAATTTAAACCTTAAAGATATTGTTTGTACCGTGTCAGTGCTACGATCAGATATTGATGAGTATGACTTTTATCCACTCAATCTATTCCGTCCGCGTTGCGAAGTAAATACCACAATGTTTAATACTTGGAAAGTAGAAGCCGCCAACAAGAGGAAAGGCAAGCTGATGCGCGAAGTGATCTTAAATAAGGTCGGAAGTTCGGGAAAAGAATCGTTATCCAAGCTTCTTGATGCCATACACAGTGCTTACTTAGGGGTTACAGACAACGAAATAAAACAATTTGGAGCTTCCATTACTAACAAGGACGTTCTTTGTTCAATATCGGAACAGTTTCCTGCGAAACAAAAATACGATTTTATCAGTTTGGCCCCGTTTCGACCTAACTGCGCAGCCGTTACGGCAGGAACATTAACAAATATGTTAGCTACTGCTTCAAAATTAAGAGCCTTAATACAAGGAGTTACAACCGATCTAGAAACGTGTAAAAATTATAGGGTTTGTCTCTGTTTATCCCAAGTAGCTACAAATCGTGGGGTAACTGAAGCGGAAGTAGAAGAAATCCTCCTGCACATCGATCCTGCTTGGACACCACATGCTTCTCCAGTTTTCTGTGGAGTAACTGGATGTGGATGTCGCCATCTTTAGTATGATATATTATCTGCTGAATTTATTCTTTACTTTTATATTGTACAAGAATCATTATTTGTCTTATTTTCCTAATAAATAAGTAAAGTATAGCTTACGATTTCTAAATACAAATAGAACGGGATTTTTTTTTTGGCAAATTGCAATGATAAAAAATGTATACTCGTGTACATGGTATATGGCTCATGGTACTTGGTATATATGGTATATGGCCTCATTCTGACTTCCAGATAAAGAGCAACAACAAAAGCGTTGTTCCATTGATTACTTCTACCCTGTATGTATACAGACTTGGTCTTATGTGCATTTACTCCACATCCTTTCATTTTGTATTATACATTTGCATGTAAAATTCTGAATCATGTAACATATACCGGTATAACTAAGCACTAAAGTTTTTGAACATTGCCATTTCGACAACTAATGATTTTTATCTTAAGTTTTGTTTTTGTATGTTGTTTTTGTGTTTTGGTCCTTTTTAGCTCACCTGACCCAAAGGGTCAGAGTCAGCTATTGCAATTACTTGGCGTCCGTCGTCCGTCCGTTTACTTTTCATATTTTTATCTTCTCCTCTGAAACCACTGAAGCAAATTCAACCAAACTTTATAGAAATGATGTATGGACGGTTCTTTACAAAGATTGTTCGTTTCGTTCCAATCCGATAAAAAACATGACTGCCAGCGCGGAACTTAGGTTTAGCATTGGACCCGATAGGAAAAATCATATTTTCATCTTCTTCTCTGAAACCACTGAAGCATATTCAACCAAACTTTACAGGATTGATGTACTAAAAGGTCCTCAACAAAGATTGATCATTTCGTTTGGATCCGATAAAAAAACATGGCTGCCAGCGCGGAACTTATGTTTAACATTGGACCCTATAGGAAAAACACATTTTCATCTGCACCTCTGAAACCACTGAAGCAAGTTCAATCAAACTTTACAGGAATGATGTATGGAAGGTCCTTAAGAAAGGTTGCTCATTTCGTTCCAATCATGAAAAACATGACCGCCAGCACGGAACATTAACATCGGACCTTATGGGAAAATCACATTTTCATCTTCAATCTGAAACCACGGAAACAAATTCAACCAAACTTTACTGGAATAATGTACTAAAGGTCCTTAAAAAGATTGTTCATTTCCCTCGGATCTGATAAAATACATGGCTGCCAGCATGGATCATAAGTTAATATTTGACTCTATTGAAAATCACATTTTCATCTTCCCCTCTGAAACCGCTGAAGCAAATGTAACCTAACTTTGCAGGAATGGAGTATGAAAGGTCCTTAACAAAGATTGCTCATTTCGTTCTGATCCGATAAAACACATGATCGCCAGCATGGATCATCACATTTTCATCTTCTCCTCTGAAACCAATGAAGCAATTTCAACCAAACTTTACAGGAACGATGTATGGAAGGTCCATAACTAAGATTGCCCATTTTGCTTTAATCCGATAAAAAAAAGATTAAGGTCAGCGCGGAACATAGTTGAACATAGGATCCTATGGAAAAATCTTCATTTTCATCATCTACTCTGAAACCATTAAAGCTAATTTAAATAAACTGTATTGAAGTAAGGTATGGAAAGATATTAACAAAGAATACTTATTTCAATTGAATCTGACAAAAACATGGATGTCAGTAGAGAACATAGCTTAACATTAGACCCTATAGGAAAAACATTTTTGGCCATCAGCACAGGTATGCTTTAAAAGCATCTTTGTCAAGTGAGCGATACGACTTAGTATCTGAGCCTCTAGTTTCTGGATGCAATCTTTCGTTTTCATTTATCATATCAATATGCAATATTTGATCTCATATGATGTGTAAGTATTTTAAAGGGTATTAACTACAGCTAAAACTTAAGACATGTTAAATAGGAAATCAAAGGCATTTAATCCTGGCACTTAGCATGTAAAGCAAACACAAAGAGATAAACAAAATCAACAAAAATCGAAAAAAGTACACAAGAAATATAAAATTAGTCGTCACAAGTCGTCACATTGCTCATATGTTTCGCACATAGCATCCATCAAACTTCGATAAAAAATTGTAAAAGTGTGGAATGAATACACCAACAAAACATACCAAAGCACCCAACCTAAGCGAAAATTGTACAATGAAACCCCTCAAATAGGGTCTGTAAGTCTCGTCATGTGACTCACGAGAATCCACGATAAACAGGCAATTCAAAAACTCTTCCTGCCATAACATGACGTCAGAGCATTATGACGTTCATATTTTTGTTTGAAACGTCATATATCTTTGTTTAAAATGTAACTTCCGGGTACAATTTTTGGTCCCGGAAGTTCCAAAACTTTACGAGACTTACAGGCCCTATTGAAAAAAAAACATATAAAGACAAAAACCATAAGGATAAAGAAAACAAAATAACGAACCTAAAGCAACATTTATTAAGTCAGTACTACCAAGTAAATTGGAGCGAAAAAATACAAAATATAAAAGTAAAATCAAATACAAAAAAAGAAAAAAAGCAAAACAAACAAACAAACTACGAGCAAAAACACACAGTATTGTTGTGCTTGTGCCTTAGATAATTTCTCGTATGGATGCACTATAATACTTTCAAAATTTGGCATTATTTTATCATCCTTTTTTAAATATTAAATTGTCATTCTTACTTATGACTCGGTAAGTACCCTGTGCTTGTTTTAGTGTTTTGATTATCTCCTGATAGTCTATTTGTCGGACAACGAATGAATACGATTGTAAGACCACATTGTCCGTTATTTTATGTGTGTTGACAACCCCGCATTCATGGATAATGAAAACCATGGAAGTAGCGTTGCTCGACAATAAGCAATGCATTCCGCTCAAACCGCTACAAGGTATAAGCAAAGTTCATGGTTAAAAGACTCATGTTGACTTCAAAATGAAGAACAACAATAAAATAGTTGTCCCATTATTTTGTTTTACCATGTATTTGTGTAGACTTTGTTTCATGTGCATTTACTTCATATCTCTTCATTGGTTATTATTGTAATGACTTGGAGATTACTATTTCATAACACAAGTACAGAGCAAATCTAAACGTAATGAAGATTAATAAAATGCATTGCTTATTGTCGAGCAACGCTACTTCCATGGTTTTATTTGTTATTTCAATACTTTTTCGATAGTTATTTTCTTTTAATTAATTTCTGTTTCGTGTTGAGGGCTTAATTTCCTCCCACTACCTATTTGGGGGGGATTTCTTCAACTATTGGGCTCCACTGTCTAAATAATGAACGTCAAATTTATTTTACCTATAAACAATTACTCTAAACTTTATTTTTGTGACGTAATATTTCATTTCTCAACCATTTTTGTTTTCTTTTCACGGCCCCTTGAAGACATTAATGTCGATGATCTTGGCCAATCCCTGCCTCTGTCTGCGTGTTTTTTTAATCTTTTATGTTTTGATATGTGTATATTTTTTGTTTTACCTTTTATCGCAGTTCGACAAGAATTTTAACTCGTTTGTTTATTTATGCTTACACGAACTGCCGCACAGCACTCTTTATTTTAACTTTTTAGATCCTTTGGCAAGAATCAAGGTTAACCATATGCGTCCATCCGTCCTTCTGGAGTAAACTTTCCACACAAAGATCTTTTCCTCTGAAACTTCTCGGCCAATTTGAACCAAATATGGCACAATAGACCTTGAGTGCTCCCCTGCAAACAAAAATCTGTCCCCGCTAAATCCAGAATGGCCGCAAGGTTGGACATAATTTCAACATTGGACCTTTTTGAAAATACATTCAAAGATGTTTTCATCTGAAACTGCTGAGAATATTAAAAAAAAAACTTGGCCTCAATATTCCTTAGGTGGTCTGTTTTTCAGGTCTGCACTACATCCAACTGGCCGCAAGCAGGGAACCTAGTTGGAGTTGGACCCTAAGAAAAAACCACATTCAAATATCTTCTCCTCTGAAACTGTTGAGTAAATAAGACCAAAGCTTGACCACAATAGTCTTTGGGTGTTCCCCTGCCAAAAAGATGTTTTTTTCAGGATAGCACTAAATCGAAATTGGCTGCAAGAGGGGAACACAGTTTAAATTGGTTCCTATGAGAAAACACATTGAAAGATCTCCATTTGAAATGCTGGGCCAATTGAAACAAGACTTGGTCACAGTAGTCCTTTGTTGGTCCCCTGCAAACTGCAAAATGTTGTATTTCAGGTCAGTGTTACATTCAAGATGGCAACCGATAGGAAACATAATTCCTTATGAGAAAACAAGTTAAAAAATCTTTTCTGAAATTGTCGAGCCAATTGAAACTAAATTTTACCACCAAAAGTCCTTCGGTGGTGCCCTGCAAATACATTATTTTCAGGTCCGAGCTACATGTATATCCAAAATCGATGCCAGCATGTAACATAGTTTTGATATTGGATCCTATGAGGGGACATTTTTAATGATTATCTCCTCTCTAAATGTTCAGCCAATTGGAACATAATTTGACCACAATTGTCCTTTTGGTAGTCCTCTGCAAAAGGTGTTACCTTGTCTCTGGACTTTGATTTATGTAACTTTGTGCTTTGTTCATTCGGTATTCTACTGTCGTTATTTTTAACAAACTGCACTTCTGTCCAGAATAACAAGTTAGATGGTTAGGATTAGACTACTCAACGCCAGAAATAGGTAAGTATAAACAGGACTGTTTCATTATTCTTGCCAACTAACTCTTGATGGTGACCATATAATAAGAAACATCGGTCGGTTATCTCCCTGTACCAAGTTAGTAGTAAATGGTCAAAGTGGAGAAACATCGATCGGTTATCTCCCTGTACCAAGTTAGTAGTAAATGGTCAAAATGGAGAAACATCGGTCGGTTAGCTCCCTGTACCAAGTTAGTAGTAAATGGTCA
>MJUU01022376.1:92458-126320 GCA_002080025.1 Modiolus philippinarum | reverse complement strand
ACAACAAAACCTGGTTTTGCTCAATTTCGCTTGCCATAAAATTAACACATATTTCGGATTATGGTCCTCGAAACGTGTTTTACAAAACACATTTGCACTGAAGAGACATAAGTTGTAGAAATGGCTATCCGTAGAAACTAGATTAACAGAATCTTCGGTATTTTGTTATATACTAGGAAATAAAAGTTCTTGAATTGCAGTACATCTTTCTTCCATAGATGGCCATCTCGATAAATTTCACTATCAGCCAAGTGCGAATCGACGAGATAATTATTATAATAAAGCAATATATGCGATTGTTGAAAAAATCATTATTACTGTAATAAAAAGAATTGATTTTAATACAGTAATAATTTCTTTATTGGGGTCGCATCTATTGTTTAGACTATAATAATGATCTCATCGATTCGCACTTGGCCGATAGTGACTTGTGACTTCATTATTTCAACCAAAAATCTAGTTCTATGTTTTCAAAAGCTTTTTTCAGTAGTTATGTCACAAAGATATACATTAATTATAGCATATCGAGTATCCGGTCTCTGGATAATATCTGATGTAGCACTAACCACGTCTCTATGGAAAGGCGTTGTGGAATTTATTCCCTATTTATTGATATCTATAAATGAATTATAGATATCAACAAATAATTATAGATATCAATAAATCATTTATAGATATTAATAAATATTTATAGATATCTATAAATCAGCATTTATTGATATCAATAAATACAGCTTTATTTATTGATATTTAAAAATGATTTATTGATATTAACAAATGAATTATTGATATTTACAAACGATTTATAGATATTTAAAACAGTGTACGATTTATAGATATTAATAAATCATTTATTAATATCTACAAATCATTTTTAAATATCAATAAATGGTGCTATTTATTAATATCTATAAATGATTTATTGATATCTATAATTCAGTTCAAATCTCCATAATTCGATTTAATGATATCTATAATTCAAATCTCCATAAATCGCCTTTGTGACCCAGATCATTTTAGTATTGGCACGAGATCACCATTAATTTCCCCTATTTGTTCTTTATAGCATGATTTCAAATTAAAAAAATCGCACCGACTCAAACCACATGAGATTTGGCACACTTAAAGTTTAGTCTTAGACTCCAAAAATATAAAAAAATTAGAAAAGTCTACCGTTGGGAATTCTTTTTACAGCTCCTGAAAGATGGACACCATCATGGAAAAAGATGGAGGACCTCCAAATAATGAAAACTTGACCTTTTTGACCTTAGCCTAATAACTGCTAAAACATGGAATTTTATTTCCATTGTAATTTTTATTCATTTTTCAATATCTCCTCTTTCATTCAACTCCAAAAAAATAAAGCAAAAGAAAAAGAGAGGGGAAGAAAAAAAATAAGAAAGAAAACCTCCAATTTACTGGGAACTATATTCGTACACAACGAAAGTAGAAGGGAGGTAATAGTGGTCTCGTACCTAATAATCCTAGAAAAATCGTTCAATCATAGTAAAAATTTGTATGCTTGTTTTTTATGCTATTTCAAATTAGTTTGCAAAGTTTCACATTGATCTGTCAATTTTTGGCCTTTCAATCTGGATTCAAATACACCTACCCTTGCTTGTAAAATGAAGACATTTTTCTGTGTCATTTTTTCTTTCTCCTGAACAGACTGCTTGCACTAAAATGGCTGTAACTTTCTTGTTTTTCCATATTTCTTGAAAAACTAAACACTATCTGAAAGTACAGTGATTCAAATAAATATATACTGCAAATATTATGGCAAAAAGTACTTTTTTGAACACTTTTAACTGTTGGAATTTGACTTTTCAAAAAAAGTAAATAAATATGTGAATTTAATTTTAAAACATTCATACAAAATTACAGTTTGAACTTAAAAATTTATAAAATATCTTAAAAAATTACAAATTCATTTATCTATTCATACATGTATATAACATGTATGCATCAATTACAGAAAGCATACAATAAATTGTTTATTGCATGTACCCCATTAAGACTTAACATGGGAGATAACTGTGGAAATTTGTTGATTGTAAATTACTTCTTTTTTTACAAGATTTTCAACAGGGAAATGACTTTTTTGAAAGAATATTGTCTCAACAACAAATTATCATGAAAAAAAGGTTGAAAATCATTTAATTTCATTTCTTATTATTTTTTTTTCTTTTTCATCATTTTTTCTGAAAATAATTTTGCATTTATTGAAAAAACTTTTTTGGGGCCTTTAAAACTTTTTCAAAGTTTAAAATTTAACTTTCAAATATTGAACCATTCATAATTTTCTAAAAATAAATATTTTGGAACAGCAAAACATTGTGTTCTTTGATGTAAACAGGATGTGAATTAGGGGTGGGGCTAATTTGCATAATCACCTGATTCCAGTTGACTTGCACTAAACAATCTACTGTTATGTAACTTACAACTGTCAATCATTATGGCTTAGCTGAATTTAAAACAGTATATAAACTTTAATTTCTGAGGGTTGGACATCACTTCTGAGTTGAAGCTGTAAAGCTGTTTCACATATTTTCCAGGTTTGTAAAGTTCCAGCTGTCCAGCTATTCCACATATGTTCCAAGTTGGTTATGTTCCAGCTGTCAAATGTATTGTTCTGCAGAGAAGGAAGCTCCCTTAAGGTGGACAGCTCCACACAGGCATCACTGTTAAGAGAACTGCACTCATGAACTCAACACTGATAGGCATGCTGCTAGTGTAACCAACACCAGTACCATACATGCATCACTAGAGCCTCATTTTTACACCCACTTAGATGTAACACCAGAGATGCACAATGATACAGATGAGTGGAAGCTAAAATTCCATCAATTCTGTTCTCAGTCAGTCAGCAGCAACCTGAAAAAGAAGAAGAATGGAATGTACTCAAAGGCATGTGGTTAACAGATAGTGAAGAGAGGATGAAACTGATCCAGTACCTGTAATACCATTGGAAGAAGAAGATGGCTGCAGATGCACATTGAGGTGCAAACAAAACAAAAGGCCCTTTTCAGGGCCACCAAATTATACAAAAAGAGTTTTAGTTGTATTGCTATCAATTTTCAATCAATAAAATAAAGTTAAATTTAGCCCACCCCTGCCCAGACTCTATGCTTGTCAGAACCCCCCCCCAAATTTTTGTCAATTTGTCAAGTTTTCTAGGATTTCTTTTAAGTGAATCCCCAATTTAGTTTTTGTGGACCACATTAGGAAGTCCAAGGTTTCATTTGAACCAAAATTTGGGGGAAAGAATGCCACAATGCCTGCAAACATGGACAGCTTGCATCAAAATTTATTAAATGACCCCCAAAACTAAAAATGGTGCTCCCTGACAAAAATCTACATGAATTCAAAGTGAATTCACCATTTTTCTTCCAAATTTAACCATTGCAACAATTTCCATGGATATAAACTGAAGAAAAATGCAAAAATGTTGATTTCATCATCCCCACTACTAGGCACGAGACCACCATTAATTTCCCCTATTTGTTCTTTATAGCATGATTTCAAATTAAAAAAATCGCACCGACTCAAACCACATGAGATTTGGCACACTTAAAGTTTTGTCTTAGACTCGAAAAATATAAAAAAATTAGAAAAGTCTACCGTTGGGAATTCTTTTTACAGCTCCTGAAAAATGGACACAATCATGGAAAAATATGGAGGACCTCCAAATAATGAAAACTTGACCTTTTTGACCTTAGCCTAATAACTGCGAAAACATGGAATTTTATTTCCATTGTAATTTTTATTCATTTTTCAATATCTCCTCTTTCATTCAACTCCAAAAAAATAAAGCAAAAGAAAAAGAGAGGGGAAGAAAAAAAATAAAAAAGAAAACCTCCAATTTACTGGGAACTATATTCGTACACAACGAAAGTAGAAGGGAGGTTATAGTGGTCTCGTACCTATTGGTAAAGTATATTATATAAAGAGTTCTGTTGACCAAGATTAATTTTAATATCTATAGATCCATAAATCGCCTCGGTGACATTGATCAATACTTACAATGTAAAACGTATACTATATAAAGAGTTCAGTTGACTTCGACTTTTTAAATATCCATAAACCGCCTAAGTGACAATGATCATTACATTGTATTTCTTTAAACGCGGTACAGACAATGATTTTGATCAAAATACTTTTAATATGTATTTTATTTTGGTTCATTACATTACATTTTCTTTTTTTTTTGCTATTATGGCTGAAAGAATGTTCAACTTATAAATAGTGTGAGATGCATACTCGAGTGAAATGAATGAAACCTACGATTTGAAGAGTTCATCCACACCTGGAACTAATATAACAGTTATATTAGTATCAAAAGGAGCACACTGCTGAACTCATTTATCCACTCCAATCGTGTGCAGCGATATGATTGAAATACATGTTAATATATAGATTTTATTGATTATTATCCAAAATGTGAAAACAAATAAGTAAACTTAACTCGAAAGTTCCTTATTGTATTTGCATTAATGAATAGTTATGGGTAATTGGCAATAAACCAGTTGCTTCAAAAATAAATAAGTTTTAATGCAATGTAATAGCATTCATATTTATGCTAAACGTAATCACAATTTCATTTTTATATAATAAAGTATAATTTTCAAAAAATTTGAATTGTTTTGGTCATTTTTAGTAATTAAGTTTAAACCGAAGACTTAAAATCTACTTTTCCAATCATATTCATGCTAAAAAGACATTAAATTTTAACTTTGCAACATAAAAACTCCTTCCAATGGTTATGTAAAATTAAAATTTTCAAAAAAATTAAATTGTTTTGGTCATTTTTAATAATTAACTTTTAACCGAAGACTTATAATCTACTTTTCAACCATATTTACTAAAAAGACATTAAATGTTAACTTCGCAACATATAAACTCCTTCGAGTGGTTATAAAAAAATAAAATTTTCGAAAAAATTGAATTGTTTTGGTCATTTTTAATAATTAAGTTTAAACCGAAGACTTAAAATCTACTTTTCCAATCATATTCATGCTAAAAAGACATTTAATTTTAACTTGGCAACATATAAACTCCTTCGAAAGTTTATTATAAAGTATAATTTTCAAAAAAATTGAATAGTATTGATCATTTTTAGTGATTAAGTTTAAAGTGAAGACTTAAAATCAACGTTTCCAATTATATTCATGCTAAAAAGACATTACATTTTAACTTCGCAACATATAAACCCCTTCGAAAGTTATGAAAAGTAAAATCTTCAAAAAAAAAAAATGATTTTTTTTGGGTCAGTTTTAAGAATTAAGTTTTAACCGAAGACTTAAAGTCTAGTTTTACAACCATATTCATGCTAAAAAGACATTACATTTTAACTTCGCAACATATAAATTCTTTCGAAATGTTATTATAAAGTATATTTTTCTCTGGTAAGTATAATACCTTACTTATAAAGATCAAAGATATTTATTAAGTTACTCTTACGTCAATATCATTAAATAGATCGGTTTATCTTGTAAAGTAAGAGTTGTTACATCATCTCACTATACAACAAACACACTTCACTATACTACACAGTTTAAAAACATATAGAAATAAAGGGATATGGAGAAAATGCACATGAAACAAAGTCTGTGATACATGATAGAACGAAATAAAGGAACAGTTCCTTTACTGTTGTTCTTCATCTTACAGTCACCATGAGACTTTCAACAATTACCTTTGCTTATACCTCATAGTACGTTCAAGACGGCCCCTAGCACTGGTTTTCATGGAATTCTCTTGTTAAATTTATTTTGTGGTTATGGATACGGAATCGTCAACAAACATAAGTTAAACTGGAAAATTACTCGTACAATCACTGCTGACATTTGCCCGAAAAGATACTAGTGTCGTAAGCTAGTGGACGGTTATAGACATACACAGGATACTCTTGAAATCAACTGTAAGAAAATTTGGCATTTAGAAATAGTGAGATGTCGGCAATATATATCGGTGGCCAGAATAACATTTGGCAATTACAAAAATTATAAATGTCAAGATTTGAAAGTATGATGGTATATCCATGAGAAATTTTCTCACGATCACACATAAATTATACTAGCAAAATGCTCTTGCAATCACTGTCACCCGTTTCCCGACAAAAGTATTAGTGTCATAAGCTGGTGGACGGTTACAACATAAAGAAAAACCACAGAGCACTCATCAAGTAAGCTATAAGAAAACTTGGTATTTCAAAATAGTGAGATGTGGGTAATATAATCAAGTGGTCAGAATAACATTTGTCATTTAATTAATTAATTAATGCCAACATTTGAAAGTATGATAGTTTATTCATATGAGGAATTCACTCACGAACAAGTACAACATAACAGAAATTTGTAAAGAGCATACATCTTTCGCACAGGGAATCTTTTTACGGACTCCACACTGCAGGAGAGACAAACTCCAGTCTTAAATAACCAATTACAGGATAAAGAATAATGCTCACGAGACAAAGTCTCAACAAAAAACATGGTAGAACCAAGCAAAGGAACCACGCTCTTGAAGCCACCATGAGGAATTCAACAATGATCTAAAAGTGCAGTTTAGTAGTAGAAATTAATCTAAAACTGTTTTTATCTTGTATTTTATTGGTTGTATATGGAAGATAATAAAAACAGGGACTGAACATGTAACACCAGTAATTCCATCTCCCATTGCCTCCCATGTTTCTACCTTTACAGACTCAAGCAAACAAAAACGATTTAAAAGAGATATCTTTTGACAATATCGATTGAAAAAAGCGACCTAAACTTACTGTAAAAAGGGGAAAAAATTGATTCCCTGTAATTAAAGACAAGTTATAGGTACTTCTTGTCTGTATTGTTACAGAAAAATTTCTCATCTTACATCCATGCTAACAACAAAAAGCAAGGATTCTTCTCCAATATTACTTAATTACAACAATTATTGCTCCTGGACATGTGATGATATGATTAAGGCACTGAATCTCTTGCAACATTTATGTTAGTTTCCGCACCATTGTTTATCATCAGGTCATTGGAATCCCCATGGGAACTAATTGTGTACCTCTCATTGCAGATATTTTTCTGTTCTGTTACGAAAGGGACTTCATGAAAAAAATACAAAATGGAACTATACCAAAGACTATATCAAATGATTTTTGATTGTACTATTACTAATTTCCCCTTTCTTGACGGCGACGTTCCCCTAGCTCCGTCCTACGGGTTGTATACACATTTTGTATCTCAGCTTGTACGATTCGCTCGCATTTGTTCTACCCTAGATAATTTTAATGAGCGTAACCTTACTCTCACATTCAAACGTTTACAATAAGGTTACAGATTTCATAAATTATTGAATACTTTTAAGAAGTTTTACAGAAGATATGAACATTTGATATCTAGATATGACGTGACTCGCAAGCAGCTAATTACAAAGGGCATTTCTCATCCTCGATTTTACGGAAATGTTGTTAAAAATGTCAAAAACTGATAAATAATCCAGAAAAACTGGGATGTAACTTACATTCACTACGTAATATTGGATATCGACGCGATATTCTGAAAAAAAAATCTGTTAAATTGGCTTTGGATTCCAGTGACCTGAAGACTTTACATATATACTAGCCTCTCAATGATACTGCCGACTAAATCCTTCGGGGAGTTTTGAGTTTGATTTTTCTTCCGTAGTGCGACAGTGTTTTACCAGCAGACTAGGTTCCTTGAGCTAGCTGGCAGTTTAGCGGCGGACACTCTTTGACCCATCTTTCTAAATTACGTTTTGTCATGTGCTTTTCTTTTCCAAGATAATGGTCATTGAGTTGGTAGTCTACCTGTATTAGGTATTATTCGCATGCTTATTATACTATAGAGAAATTGGATAGAGAAAGGGGAGGTTTGGGTACCTATAAACCGGTTTAACCCTACCACTGGCTTTTGCTATAGTGCCGGTACCAAGTCCGGCTATCATGATGTTCCTATCGTTATTTATGTTTGTCTCTTGTTTTCATTATTGTTTTTCTAGTGCACTTCGCTTGTAAATTGTGCCAGGTGATTGTATTTCCCGACCATTGTAGGTGTTTACTGCCATCCTGTCTTTGTAATAATATAGAACAACAATGAAAGCGTTTTTTCATTGCTTGATTAAATCATGTATTTGTACAGACTTTGTCTCGTGTGCATTTACTCCATATCCTGTCACTGTTAATTTAATACTGTAGTTTGTCTCTCATGCAGTGTGGAATTCATAGTTTCAAATTTTGGCTTTATATTTTTCTGCAATTTTCAAATGTTATTCTAACCATTCTGTTTTAGTGCCCACATCTCATTGTTTCATTATGCCAGGCTGTCTTGCAATTGACTCGAGGAGTGCCCTGGGGATGTTTATATGTTGTAATTGTCTTCTGTGAACAACCGATGACAGCAGTTGTAAGAACCTTTTACCAGGTAATCTTAAGTTTGTTGATATCCCTGCATCCATGAACATAAGGGAAGATACATGGACGTGGCTCAAACCGGTGTCGTCTTGAACTCCAACAACAAAAAAACTGAAAGTATAATCCAGTGCTCCGGAAGTTTAAACATGATCGGCTCTGCTAGTAGAACCCGTCCCACAACCAGCTATATGATGATAAGGGTTTGTCAGGTGGCTGATTGGTTAATGACATTTTCTAACCAATTTTCTAACAATATCGATCAAAATCTATTGTACATGTTAATTCTCCTACCCTCAAACAAGACAATTCAACGCGTACGGTAAAAGACAGTGTAAAAAGTATTTCTGTTAGTATACTGGAAAGTTCAATGACAAATCTATATCAGAAACACCATAAACAAATATAAACTAAAAAAACAAGACAACATAGAAAATAAGAGCGCTGACAGTGTGTATCATCTCTGAAAACATGGAGTATATATTATTGATATGCATATCTAGGCACGCTTGGCAACCATCACACGGCCAATGAAAAATCCGGTTTTGTCAAAGTCGGTGTTTGTCAATTAGGTAATAACCTCAGGGTCTACTAAAAATGTTCATTCTAGTTTGCGAAACATTGTAACGATTTGTCAAATCACGGTGACGATTATAACTCTTCCGTAGTGACAATAGATGATTTGCCAGTTACAGGAGTTCTTGTCAGTTCTAGTCAAATTTTGTGGTTTTTGGTCAAACCTCCAAAGGGAAATAACTCCTACACCGGACAAACAAACATTAAATTTGCACATTTGTTTTAAAGTACAGCCTTCGTGTTTAGCCAGTCTGGACAAAGTAATAGACTACACAATATTTATGAAATTCTGCAGTAAGTTAGCATATTTTCGAATTTTTAATACTTTCTTAGTCACTGAGAAGACAGTTCAAGTTTGTACACTTGTATGTTTTTTAACTTGACACGAGTAGCACTTTAAAGAATGGTAAGCGCTATTTGGGATTGGGTTTTGAAATATGTTGCCGACTAAATGTCTGCTAAAGTTTAATCGATCATAACTTTTAATTAAAAATGCTTTATTTTTTGTTGTTTTTCACAAGCAGGGAACCATTCTGTCCCCTTGAGATTTTTCAAAAAGTTACCTCCCTTTTGGGTTTTGCTAAATTCATTCTGTTGATTGCAGAACTGGCAAATGGTCTATTACAACTAAGGATGAACATATATTACCTTGTTGTATAATTTTTGTAGTAATTTCGCTCTTTTTACAGATAACATATTTGACTGTCCCTGGTTTCTGTCGTTGTTTGCATTTGTAATTTTTTTTTCTTTCTTATGTGGATTGTGGTTGTGACATGTGATTGAAATTTTTGTCATTTTAGGCGTTATCTTTTATTTTTAAACTTATATTGTCTCTAACTTGGGACTGGTCGTAATTCGTAAAAGACTTTCGGGCATTTGTGAAGCAGACTTCTTAAATCATTAGTAATAATGCGTTTAATCTTGTTTCGTCTGCACAAAATGTCAGTGGTCTGGATAAAAATGGTAATTGCACAGCTTACGTCATAATAATATGTATGTTGATAATAAAAACATTCCATACTAATTTGGAGGTCAATTAAGGTCGTTGGTTTATCGTTACTTCTTTGTTGTGACAGAAAGTGCTGTATAAGTATAATATTTGGCAAACATAAACCATAAATACAATGTATAATCAAACTCTTCGAACTTCCTAACGCAACCAAGTGTAGTTATAATATCTGTAGGGTTTATACAATGCTTAGAATTAAACAATGATGGGATATGGAGTAAATGCAAATGATACAAAGTGCCCAAAATTAAATGGTAAAACCTAGCAATGGAACATCGCTTTTATTGTTGTTCACTGCTTGAATTATCCATGAGACCTTCAACAATGAGCTTTGCTCATACCTCACAGGAAGTTCAAAACGGTCCCTCGCCCAAATTTAAACAGATTTTATTGCTAGATGGAAAACGCTATACCCATGGTTTTCTTTACTCATTGATGCGGGATCGTCAACAATTATAAAATAAACTAACAAAGTGTCCCTACAACCGCAGTCATCCGTAGCCCGATAAAGCGTCTAATAAAAGATAATCTCAACATGTCATTCTTCAGAGGCGGTCATCGATTGAACTGCAAGAAACTGTATGTTTCAGAGTAATTAACTGAATTAAAGTGCTTCGTAAGAAAAGGGGTAGTCAAGATGCCTGAGCGCGCAGCGCGAAGGCATTTTAACCACCCCTTTTCTTACGAAGCACTTTAATTCAATTAATTACTCTGAAACATACTTTAACTAACTTAAAGACCTCGAATATGAAAAATGAAAGAAAGTATATATCTAAAAATAAATGCTGACATCCCGCCATTGAAATAGAATCTTCTACTCATGTTTATTTAAATCAGTTTATTTAGGCTACATATATCAATTAGTTAATGAATTTATTTTTTGTTCTTCATACGAAAAAGTTTCTTTTTATATTGATCTTATTTCAGATATTTGTTAACTTTAATTAGATAAATACCGGTTAGATTGTGTTTTAAAAATTACCTGAGTTATCGATCTGTTGTCACTTTAAATATATTTTCTTACATATGTCCAGTAATTTGCGACGGTAGCCGTGGCGAATTATGAAAGCTGTTCGATCACCTTGATATTAAAGAAATGTAGTGTAGGTTCAATCCTTGGACCGGGGAAATTTTTCCCACATGAAACTTAAACTTCATCTAATATTTAGGTGAAACATAACAGCAGGTCAAAGTTAAGCATACGACAAATGAATGAATATGCATAAAAATTAATGGGGTAAATAATTTGAGGTAAATTATCAGTTAAAGTGCTTCGAAATCGAGAGAATCAAAGGAAAGACAAAAGAAAGATGGAATGGTCCAAGGCATTTAAAAGAATTAAAGTGTCTTGAATAACAAAAGAAATGTTCATAACAGGTCTTTAAGTTATAATAAAATAGTAAGATGTTGAATGAGCAGGTGGTCAGAATAACATTTGGACATGCAAAAAATGCTTAAATTTCAAAGTGTGATAGTGTATCCATATGCGAAATTCTCTCTTGAACAAGTTTATCTGAACTAAAATGTATAGATAGCATACATCTATGGCACGCGGACCTAGCAAAAGTTTCGACATTTTGTAATTTTAGAAATATATCTCTTGTATGCAAAGATGTTTCATTGCTATCTTGTAAAGCACACTTAGTCAGTCTATCTGCTGATCCTTTACTTTTTTAATAATTTTTTATCTGAGGTTTCAGTCCCGTTTAAATATCGTTTACAAATATTTCTTAAAACTTGCCTTATGAGTGTTTTTTTTATTATAAAACGATCCTTTCAAATCGTTGCAAATAATTATGTACCTAGAACCAGTAGTTTTCGAGAAATAAAAAAAAAATCACAAAAATTGACTGTTGATATCAGTCAAAATTTAGGCTATTTTGGGGAAGAGGTACTAAAAATCATTTTCAAGAAAAATAGAAAAAAAGAAGGGAAACGGGGAATGGTTCAAAGAGACAACGACGTAAAGGTAAGTAATAACAACTCAAAGTTACCATAAGATCTTCAATGAACGGTGAGGAAACCCCACACCCAACGGCAGGTCGGAGTCTGCCCTTAAATAATGAGTAATCAAGTTCAGCGAAATAAACATCATCCTAGACTCCTATAGACATAAAGTAAACTAACTAGAAAACAGACAAGACAAACAAAGGCTTGATAAATTTCCTGACTTAGGACAGGCGCAAACCTGCTGCGGCGGAGTTAAACTAGTTTAATTGGACCCAAACCTTCCCCTATATCCAATGTGATAAATCAAAAAAACAATCGTAACAACAGTAAAATTCAGTTGGCACAGGACTGAGTCGATTGTGAAAAATGAAACTGAAAGAACTAAATATACGGACATAAACATGAAATCACAAGAGACTACTAGCAGTTAACTGACATGCCAGCTCCAGAGCCATTACCAACTCACAATTTAAGTTATGTACCCTAAATGTACAGCTTCCGCCAAGATCCCTTCCTTTGATGAGTTAAGCATAATGATTTCATGGATATACCGGAATATATAACCCGTGTCCATGCAATACTGATTTTAGAAATTTAGAATGTGTCTAGTTAAAATGCAATGATCCCTATCAAAAAATAAATGTTAATACCAAAAAAAAAAAAAAAAGGCCATACGACAATGACTTGACGACAATACCGTAATTATAACCCTTATGAATTAGACTATTTAAAGGTTTTATAAGTTTGTGTAAGTATTTTTTACTCTTATGTAAAACATTACCGTAAAATAAGGGATGTGAAATACCAGCCTTGATTAGATGTTTACAGGTTGCATTGTATTTATGAACTAAGTCTTTATATCGATGATGAAATTTAGTAAAGGTTTTAACTAGTTTATGATAACGAAAACCCTGATGTAATAGTTTTTCAGTTATGAAAAGATTCCGTTCATTTAAATCGCAAACGTTATTACATACTCGAGCAAATCGAACAAGCTTAGATATGTAAACGTCATATGATGACGCTAATGGAACATCGCCATCCAGAAATGGATAATTAACTATAATGGGAACAGAAAAATCGTCCCTTTTATCATAAATTTTAGTATCTAATTTACAATTCATTATATCAAAATTGATGTCTAAGAACGGACAATGATGATTATTAGAATTGGCTTTATTCAAGTAAGTTCTTTAGGGTAGATGTCCTTATAATCCGTATTGAAGTCGTCATTATTTAAAGTTAAAATATCATCCAATATCGGAAAGTGTTGTTAAACTTTTAAATTAAATGCTGTTTTGATGGGTCTTCATAAACTGAGATTCGTAGTAGTAAAAAAGAGGTCAGCTATAAGTGGTGCACAATTGGTACCAATAGTAATTCCTATGACCTGGCGATAAATAGAGTTACCGAAACGAATGAATATATTGTCAAGTAAAAATTCAAGTGCTGAAATCATATCAAAACATGTTAGCATTAAGGAAAGAATCCAAAGTGTTCATGTTTAACCCAATTTTTACAAAAAGTCTTAAGTGAGTCGTGGATGGTATTACGACAATCTTTCCAATTAATTTTAGAAGGTGGCCTATATTTTGGACCTTTCTTTAAGAAACTAATAAGCTCTTTGTCCTGCAAGATGTTGAGATCTCCTGTGATGACATGGGAGCTAGGAGTATAGGCGTATTTTGAATTGTTGCAATTTCATGAATCAGGCACAGAATCAAGAAAAGTATGCATCTTATTCGTATGATTATCTTCTTAAAGATAAAACTCGTCTAACTATTTAAAGAAAAATAATTATAGATATCAATAAATCGAATTATGGAGATTTGAATTATAGATATAAAAAAAATCGAATTATGGAGATTTGAATTATAGATATTAATAAATCGAATTATGGGGAATTGAATTATAGATATTTAAAAATGAATTATATATTTAAGTTATCTATAATTAGTGTCGAATTATAGATGTCAAAAATTGAATTATAAATATTAAAAATTGAATTACAGATATTAATACTAGTATTACTACGTTTACAGTAATTCCCATTATTTATTAATATCTATAAATGATTTATTGATATTTAAAAGTAATCTATAGATATGTATAAATCATTTATTAATATCTATAATTCATAAATTAATATCTATAATTCATTTATAGATATCAATGAATAGGGAATAAATTCCACAACGACTTTCCATAAGTTTTGACTGTTTAGTTGATGGCAAATTTGGGTTTTTACAGATTTTACGATTTCTTGAATTTGACAAGAACAAAAAAAAAACAAAAACAAAAAAACAACATGTTCTTAAGGACGCTTTTTATTAGCTCACCTGACCCGAAAGGTTAGTGTGAGCTATTGCCATCACTTGGCGTCCGTCGTCCGTTAACTTTTCACAATTTGATCTTCTCCTCTAAAACCACCAGAGCATATTCAAACAAACTTTACAGGAATGATGTACTAAAGGTCCTTTTTTCCGATTTAACAAAAAACATGGCCGCCAGCGCAGAACTTAGGTTTAACATTGGACCCTATGGGAAAAATAACCTTTTCATCTTCTCCTCTGAAACCACTGAAGCATATTCAACCAAACTTTACAGAAATGATGTACGAAAGGTCCTCAACATAGAGTGCTCATTTCATTTCGATCAGATAAAAAACATGGCCGCCAGCACGGAACATAGCTTAACATTGGACCCTAAGGAAAAATCACATTTTCATTATCTCCTCTGAAACCACTGAAGAAAATTCAACCAAACTTAACAGGAATGATGTACGAAAGGTCCTTAACATAGAGTGCTCATTTCATTCCGATCCTATAAAAACATGGCCGCCAGCAGGGAACATAGTTTAACATTGGACCCTATGGGAAAATCACATTTTCATCTTATACTCTAAAAACACTGAAGCAAATTCAACCTAACTTTGCAGGAATGATGTACTAAAGGTCCTAAACAAATATTGCTAATTTTGTTCCGATCCGGCAAAAACATGGCGGCCAGCCCAGAACTTATATTTAACAATGGACCCAATGGGAAACATCATTTTCATCAACTCCTCTGAAACCACTGAAGCAAATTCAACTAAAAATTACTAAACTTTACATGAATAATGTATGGAAGGTCTTTTACAAAGATTGCTCATTTCATTCCAATCCGACAAAAAACATGGCCGCCAGCAGAGAACTTATATTTAACATTGGACCCTATAGGAAAACCATCATTTCATCAACTCCTATTAAACCACTGAAGAAAATTCAACTAAACTTCACAGGAATGATGTTTGAAAGGTCTTTTATAAAGACTGCTCATTTCGTTCTGATCCGACCAAAAACATGCCCGCCAGGGCGGAACTTATATTTAACATTGGACCCTATGGGAAAAACATCATTTTCAGCAACTCCTCGAAGAAGTGAAGCAAATTCAACCAAACTTTACAGCAATGATGTATGGAAGGTCCTTACAAAGATTGCTTATTTCATTTCAATCGGACACAAAACATGGCCACCAATACCATGCAGAACATCGAAAATCTCGCTTTTCAGCATTTTGTCAGGTGAGCGTTACATGCTCAGTCTCTGAGCCTCTAGTTTGTAATGAGTACTTCTTTGTTTACAATTCTTTGATTATGGCTTTCCATATTATTTGATTTTAATGCTGCTGATGAGAGGTTACTCCTTGAAACACGTGTACAGCATAACTAAATTTACTACTTTGGTATTTTTGTATTGTGATATTTAGATCTAACAATATGGAAACTTTCACAGAAACCTTTATGGTAGAAATTAATATTTTTACCAGAAATGGCCCCAAACTAGGACAAAAGTGATGAAATTTGCTCAAAACCATAAAAAATACGGGGTTTCAAATGATAATAGCAGCAAAAAATGCACACGGACATTTCGTTTTCTCTTCAAAAATGATTTTTTCAGGATAGGATTCGAAGAAAACTTGATGCAGGAAAATTTTGACCCCTCAGGAGGATACATCCTTAAAGTATATTGTGTAATTTATAAACACTGTGATAGAAAGGATTTTTTTTGTTGAAATTTTGAAATTTTATGTATTCCATTAATTACTTGGTCAATTATATGTCAACTTGAAAAAAAGGGTAATAACTGTTGTTTTGTAAGTTTTTGGCATTGATCGTGTGTTTTACAGTCGTAAATTAAGTTTGTTGGCAGCTGTCTGGGTCAACTCGAATTCCAATTTCAAAATAAATGTAAATGGGATTAAAACATTCAAAATTACTGAAATTCACTGCATTGTGAGTTATATAGTATCAGCCGTGAAATAATTAATGTTAATGAAAAGTATAATAAACATAGCTGGCTGTAGCCATGTCAATATATAATATTATTGAAAGCCAGTTCCCTGCTATCAGCTCTGACTATTCTATACATACATTGTATTCAGTCCAACAACGTAAAGATAAGCTATAATTTATCACTCTGATATCAAAAATGTTATAGGTCGATTCCTTACATAAATTATATTATTAGATATATGTTCTGCAATCACATGCACTGATATAAATACTTAAGCACGTGGTTTTTGCCTTCAGTGTATATATATATATATTTACCACTGGGATTAGCTTTTAAAAATATTGTTACTTTCCATTTCCTTCGTTCATAACATTAGTCCTATGAACAAAAGTACTAGCTGTTGCAAAGCACTGAGATCATAAAACTGAATGGAACGAAATGCATACAAAGTTATTGAGAAGATAAGAGATGGTAGTTTCGGAGAAATTTTCAAAGTTAAGTCGCCAAAATCAAATGAATATTTGGCTTTGAAGCATATTAAGTACAGAGGAAGCTTTAGTGACCAGAAATATATCAAAAATGAAATTTCATCGTTGTCATTATTACAACATCAAAATATAATTACTTTCTGTGATGTTATTGTTAAAAGATGTGATGTTAACATTATTATGGAATTTGCTAATGGTGGAAATTTAGAAGAATATATCAACAGCCATAAGAAATTACAATCGTCAGTTGTTTCTGATATTTTTGTCCAAATACTGCAAGCTGTTGAGTTCTGTCATCAAAACGACATAGCACACAGGGACTTGACTCCTAGTAACGTGTTAATAACAGGCAATATGACGGTTAAACTGGCAGACTTTGGTTTATCAGTATGTTGTAGGGATACAGACGGGAACCTGCTACTTTGTGATGATTTCTTAGGGAATAAACTATACCTAGCCCCAGAAGTCATTCTACAGATTGCGTACGATGCTATGTTGGCTGACATTTGGAGTCTTGGTGTTCTCTTGTTTTTCATTGTTTTTGCAGACATTCCTTTTGATGGATTTGACGACGAAATATTACTTCAACAACAAACGGTCAGAAATACTTTAAATACATGGTGTTCCAATGAAATCATACCTGATTTATTTATCAATTGTATTTCGGACGTTTTAAAAATGATCCCAACCGAGAGACCAACCATCTCTATTGTTTTGCATAACTGGAAAATTAGCAAATGTTTAACATTGTGAAAAGAAACAATTTGGCTTAATTTATATTCACGTCATATTGGTGAGTTTATATTAATATGATTGGTAATGCATTGTTAAGTTAAAATAGAATAAAATATCAGACTTTAAAGGGTTATTTTTCCAGAACACAACCTTAAATTGGCTGCTATGTATCTTATTTTTATTCACGTATCTCATTTTCTGTCAAAATACTTCATTTTCTTACATCATTGTTTGAGCAATACACATTACTTATGGAAATGTGACAAACTTTTGATTGATTGATTGATTAGTTAGAGTTTTCCGCCCGGTATGCAATATTTCAGCTATACCAGGACGAGGAAAAGTTAATCAATTAAAAGAATAGTAACAGAAGAACGAAATAAAGGCATTCTCCACATCAACATGCAGTTAGTTTTCACTTTGTCCGTTCGTCTGCTGCCAACAATTTCTTGGTTTTAGATTTTTCGGCCCGGCTTTTTTCTGGTGAAATGATATTTTAGTTATTCTAAAGCTTTTAAACAATTTTTCGGGTCTGTGGGGCATCACTTCCTGTTTTCTGATACTTTGATTTTATCTATAAACGAAATTTTTGGCTAATTCATGTATGAATGATTTTAGTTTTCGGTTAAAAGCTTTGTCATGATGATTTTATCAGGCAAGCGATTTTCAGATTTATCCCTTGACCACTTATTGTTTGACTATACTTTCAATTTTACAAAGATTTCCGATCTCACTGTTGAATTAATATATTTCAAATCCTGAGTGACTAACGCAAACAATTTTCAATTAAGAATTGGCCGTGTATTTGTTGCAGAAAAAACAAAAAAAAATTAACAAACAAAAACATAAAAAGAAAAAACAAAAACAAAAACAAAACAAAACAAAAAAGGGAAAGAAAAAAACACACCAAGTAAACAAACACACAAAACAAGCCAAAACAATCTATTTCTCAAATTACGTTCATTACAATAAAAATCTTTTTAGAATCAACTATTTTCATAACGAGCACGTAGACTCATGTTTTGGGCTTTTTAAAAAAAAAAAACCATTAACACATTTTTTGTGAAAAAGAAAACAAAAGACATCCGTGCAAACTGGAGTTGTCTTTCCTGTAGAAGAAAATTCTGCGTGCCAGAGATGAATGCTCTCCATGTTTTTTAGTTATTGCGTTCTTGTACTTGGTCTCATATGACTTCAAATTGTTTTTGGTTATTTCCAAATGATATTCTAACCACCTGTTTATAGTGCCCATATCATACTATGTTATTATGAAAGTTTTCGTGCAATAGACTCGATTAGTGACTGTATTTGTTTTATTTCATATATTCTTGTGACTTGTCTTTTTGTCGGACAACAGATGACAGTGGCTTAAGGTACAATTTGAAAGTATATTTTCGATCCAACAACAAACATACATATAACTTAAATAAATTCCACTCTAATCAGTGCTATGGACATACTTAGACTTACTATGAGGTATGAGCAAAGCTCACTGTTGAAGGCAGGCATGATGGTGACTTCAAGATGAAGAACAAAAATAAAGCGTTGTGGTGTCCATTGCTTGGTTTTACCATGAATTTGTATAGATTTTGTCTTACGTGCAATTATTTTATAACCCTCGTGGTGACTTCAAGAAGAACAACAATAAAAACGTTAAATCATTGCTTGGTTTTTATATGTATTTGTAGAGACTTTGTCCCATTGTCCAAAGTGCATTTACTCCATTTCCTTTCATCGTTAATATGAGTACACATCTCATCTTCCTTCTAGTTAATGGATAAGAATCGAAATATTTGTTATGTAATTGTACGTGCTTGTTGGCTGGCTATTGAAACAATAGCAAGTTTATGGTTCCACAAGACACAACAATTTCCCGAAGCGAATTGAGGTAGATAGTTGGTGTCAAGGGGAACTATGCATAAACTTACTATTGTTCGAATAGCCAGTCAAAAGTATTTTATTGTACCGAAATCGAAAATCCAAGAAGTCATTGTAACGTCATCGGTCTATAGTTCCAAGACTATTTCTTTATATAGCTTTGTAAATAGAGTCATGTTATAATACCAATATAACACTTTTGGCACATGCGCAAAAGGTGCATAGTTTCTGTAGCATATTTTGAATCTTTTTTTTTTATTTTAACTGTCAAAATCTACCATCCACTAACAATTTTTATAATTAAATTTGTTTCCAAAATTCATTATGGATTTTTTTTACTTGAAAAGGCAAAGTTCGGGACAAACTTTAATTCTCCTACTTGTGACGTCACAAATAACATCGTAATGTCCGGTTCGTAAGCAGCATTGGTTGGAAAGTTTTAATGGAGATTTAAAGGACTTGAGTCATTTTCTAGAGTTAAAATAGAAATTAATTCAAACGAAAGTAAGTTTTTATTGTATTTGTGGAAAGTATTTTGTCAGCGAGTTTGTTTATCATAATCAAAATGTTACGGAACCATTAGATAGTCGCTGCTCGCTTCGGATATAAAATGGGCTCAATTTCCATATTAGAATCGAAATAAATCATACCTGCCAAATACTATATTGTCTTTATAACATGGGTTCTCGTTGTTTTTGTATATTTTACCCCTCGCTAACTCTAGGGATATTTGCAAAAACAACTCAAGCGAATGTTATAATGACAATATAGTATGGCGGCCATGTTTTATTTCTTAATTATATTACAGGTGATGTCACAATGCCGTCTTCAATTGTAAAACACGTGTTTTATTTAAACGTTTTGTACTCAGGAAAACAGCTAACTAGGTATATTAATTTGTTCTAGTTATTGAAGCTAGTTTGTTTTAATTTCTCACAGTTAATATAACATTAATAAAAATAAAACGCAAAAGAATAAAAGTTCATTTTTTGTTATTGTTTTTATACAAACTTTTGTTATTGTGTACTTCAAGAAAGTATTGCTTGCTGTGAGGTTATATCATTTTATTGCTGGCTGTGAGGTTACCATTATATTTCGGCAATAAATGACCAGATAATAGGGTCAAAAGATTACAAGATTTATGATAAACCTTTCACTATCATGCTTCGTTTAAGATACTACTGATATAATTATTCAGCAATCACTTGTTATTTTCTTCAGGTAATATCATGATACATAGCTGCATTATACTTTAGATTTATTAGTTATTTGTTAATATGAAGGCATCTTAAAATAAATTCATGAATGTTATTAATTACAGAACATAAAATAGTATTAATTAACAAATTATTTTTACTCTATGGGTCAATTGCATGTACAACAAAAAAGATGTCGACAAAAAATCTTTAAAATGCAACAAATGCAAGTCAGGAAAAAGAAATATTAGATACATACAAGTAAGATAATGACCTCACACTTTTTGACACAAGTACAACTCAATCAGACATACTGATACACAAAGCAAACAACGTATGCAAAATAGAAACAAACAAACAAACAATCGGTAAGCATGTAATAACCTTAACGGTTTCAGGTGCATTTTGATTATAAAATGTATTGTAGAAAATGATTGAATCAAAGTTCTTATTGGCATTTTACCATGAATATTATATATGTCTTTACTCTACAAATTTTCATTTAATGTTTTTATTTTACACTTCACATATTTAATATAATTTCAGTGATAACCGGTGTCTAATTGACCCTAACGATTATCAATTATAAGGTACATAACGTTAGTGGTGCTTTACTATGAGAACTAAAGCACCACCCACTTTCAAAAATGCTGATGTTACCAGATCCCTGTCCTCCATTCATGATAAATACGTCATAGTACCTGTATAATACGTCAATTGGAAGTTGATTTAATTTTATACACAGTCTATTTTATGCATTTTAAAGTGACTAATGGCCAAGAAAATGTGATTCATGTGCAAAAAATTTTAGCACTGTTTGAATGGATAAAACCCGAGGATATAGAATGCTCCTGAAATCGGAGGCACGTACTCCCTTAAGCCATTTCACTATGTACAATCACTTGTAGCCTATTGCATCTGCGTTGTGAGTTGGAGTCCTGTTTTGTAAAGTAAGTGAGAACCGAACCGCCAGGCAAAAGAACGAACAATCAATGGACAATGGCAACATCGGAAACACTAAGAAACAAGGACGCCACTTTAGTACGGGACAAAAAAAAAAGAAAAATGAAGACACACATACAGATGAACAACACGGACCCAATAAAAAACATGGGTGAGGTCAGGTGTACCGGTAGAAGACACCCGCCGTCTTGAACATGTCAACTCCGGTAGTAAAGTCAAATCTGATAGAGGAAAACAAACTTAGTTGTAGAGGGAAAGGTCTGTTGTCATCTGGGAAACAGATATCCCATAGCGATCCACAAGATCGTGATGCTGACCGTAAGACTTCTGTAGTGACGACCTTAAGCTGAGCTCTATCAAGGAAGTCACTGTAACGACCACAAACCTTGAGTAGCGAATGAAATGTGAGATGTAAACTCCATATGCTGGTACTTTTGGAATGTTGCTACAAAGAAAAGGGAAGTTGACTATTGGAAAAGTGAAGTCATCTCGTTTGTCATACAGCCTAGTTTATAATGTACCCCTGTTGTCAATTTCAAGAAGAAGGTCAAGGAATGAGGCCGATGTTAAAAGATCTGAAGTATCCATAATTTCAAGCTCTTTTGGATAAATAAGATGAAGAAAATTACCAAAGCAAGGGTTGTTTAGTGATAAAATATCAACTATATTACGGAAGCTGAAATTTAAGGACTGGGCCAGTTTTTTGTCTTTATTTTGAAGAAGCCCTTCCATGAATTCAGCTTCATAAGAGTGGAGAAACAGATCCGCTAAAAGACGTGCACAGTTTGTGCCTATTGGTATTCCGATAATCTGTTGAAAATCAAGTCCTCCAAACTGGACAAATATATTGTTGATCGTAAACTCTAACATTCTGAGGCGAATTTCACAAAGTATGCTTCTTCTCTGCCTATGACAATGTACTGATATTTTCGTTCGCCGTTCTTACGGGCGAAACATCTATAAATTATATCTTTCAGCCGAGATTTCAGTTGTTCATGATGAATGGTAGTATAGAGTGTGGAGAAGTTTAAAGTTTTAATGCTGTTGCAATGCAATAATGATCTTGATTTTAGGATGTCAAGCAGATCTTTAGAGTTTTTTTAATATCCACATTTCATTAACACCACTTCCCAATAAACTAGTATCATAGTTTTTTTTAATGCCCTCTTTTACGGCTGTCAGGATTGAGGCTAAAAGCTTAAAACGAGGTTTTATGGAACATTTTGCAGATCCAGCGATGTACCGTCGTTTGTATGGGCATTTGTGTAATTTTGGTACCCAGTACAAGGAAGGGAGATTGGTGTCTTCATCTTTGGTTGAAATCCCAAAGGAAAGCAAAGCAGATTTATAGTTCTGTAATATCTCCTCCTTAGAGTAGTAGCTGTGTATTTTGGATTGCCTGGAAGCTACCAATGCATAGTTCTTTCTTTAAACACGTTGTAATGATTTTTTCATGCGAAAATGATGTTATTAGGGGCCTTATCTGCCGGAACAACAACATATTTGTCATGAATGGAGGACAAGAATCTGGCAACATCGGTATTTTGGAAAATGGATGATGCTTTAGTTCTCATTGACCCTCGTAGCTGACTAATTCGTTTAAGAATCATGGACCTCACAGCCTTAATCCACTTAATCACACTTGTTCACGTTTAATCCATTTTCAGGCGTAGTCCTCTAAAGAATCCAAAAGGAGTTTAATAATTTTTGTTACAAGTTGATGGATCGCGGTTCACGGAATTTGGGTCACTTTGCAAAGGATATCACGGAGAAACAGGTTTTCGATAATGTTCAAATCTCCCGTTATGACGTGACCACAAGGTATATATCTGTAAGGTGAATTTAAACATGAAATCGGGTGGTTTAGACTTGAGGTCGTTGGTGGAAAGTCTCTGCAATGCACGTTTATGGTTAAAATTTTAGATGCTATCGGTGAAGTTTAGGTATATGAGATGATTGGAACTGATGTGTCCTTAAATATGAAGGTATCTTGTTTTTTTACATTTTTGTGATGCAGTATATTGACAAAGTTGATGGCATCCAAACCCTTATTAGCAAACTTTATTGGTAGAAACGAACGGTGTTCTTCTACATTTGCGTGTCCTTTAACAGGTTGGAATCATCTGTAATTCGTATAAAGATGAGGATGGGTCAGTAACAGAACTTTTTTAAGATTCTTTGTACAGTGCATTCAATTTAGTAAGTGGCAATGAGTATAGTTTTGTGCGAATGTGATGCAGTCCTAGAGATTTACAATCAAAAGGGAGTAGACCTTTTATAGATACATCATGAAGACATGGCGATGTATAATGGCGATGTAAAATGGCGATGGCCATGACTTCGTTTACGTCTAAGATTGTTGTCAAAAATACGCCTCACATTTATATCGTTTCATTTAGGGCTGGATAGATTACCTATACTTTCAATTTTGTCATTGCGACCATACGGTATTGCAGTTCTTCTTTTTGTCTAGTCCTTGAGGGAAGCCCGGTGTATAGAAATCGGCCCCAGTATCTCCGTCTTACGGGGTATGACCCTCCTAAACGGGGCTAACCCCGAGATATAGAAATAGGACCCAGTATTCCAGGCTGCGGGGTACAACCCCTCCAAAACTGGATGTCCGTGGTTGTGCATGACTAAATACCGAAGTTACCGTGAATTTAAATTCTGCATATGCGCATTTCGACAACTTGTGTCTCTTCAGTGCGGGATGAATAAATACACAACCCATCTTTCGGATGGGATGTAAACTCAGGTCCACGTGTTGGAAGAAATGCCACGCTTCCTGCACGTTAAAGAACCCTTGTAGCAAGCTCTTGTTTGAGTGGTCCGTAGGCGATTGGCTACAAGGCTAAATTTCCCGCCCCTTTTGATTTCACCCTACTTTTCCAGTGGCAGTCAGAATTTCCCGTCCTATGACCCTTCCCATACCCCAAAGTGATTATTATTAACAAACTTGTTCTCGTCTCGATATAGCTAAAATATTGCTCAGTAGACGTTAAACAATATTCAATCAATCAATCAATCTTTTTGTCTACGAAGATGTGTACTAAGGTTAGGGTTGTTACTAGGGTGGTAAATTTCTTCCAGAATGTGAACTTTCATGGAGATAATAGAATTACCAGATTGATTAAAATGTTGGTAAACGGTAGGAAATTTCATTGTGTTGATCCCTGATTAATGTCCAGTCATGCATTCGTTAAGTCTCCCTTTTGTTTCTCTTACATAAGTAAGGCCACATAAATTGCATTCTATACCGTACACAAGATGTTTAGAAGCACAATTAATATTGTCATAGCTTCTAGTATGATACGTATTTTTTGTAAAATTACTTGTGAAGAACGTATCTGTTATCAAAATAGCACACGTTTTACAGTTTTTGATCCTACATTTAGAGATTGTACAATGTTGTTCATCATCATTATAATTAAAGATGTCATGCAGCTGAACCGAGCCTTGATGAAGATTAAGGATCAGAATTTTTATACTAGAAACGTGGGTCAATTGATGTTACATATGAGGTTGTAGAATTGACAATTTTTGGATGGACTCCTGCCTTACAATATGACACCGTGTCCATGATATCATCAGGTTGGGGCCTTTTTATACTGGGCGACGCCCCAGCCAGTATGGTTATGTTGTTTCTTAATTTCATGCTTAACTAGTAAAATAAGCTACTGAGTTGATGATGCCCTCGGGGACAAATTGTCCACCAGCAGAGGCATCGTCTCAGTAGTAGTAAAGTAAGTGAGAACCGAACCGTCAGTCAACAAAACGAACAATCCATGGGCAATGACAACATAGGAAACCCTAAGAAACAAGACCACTTGAGTACGGGACAAAAAAAAGAAAAATGAAGACGCACATACAGATGAACAACACATTCCCAATAAAAACCATGGGTGAGATCATTTGTACCGTTAGAGTAAGCATCTCCTGCTTCTGATAAGACACCTGCCGTGTTGAACATGTCAACTCCGGTAGTAAAGTCAAATCCGATAGAGGAAAAACAAACTTGTAAATCACAAAAAGAGTGCATTCGACTTGCAACCTTATACATGATAAGGTATGTCAATTACCTGCCCAAGGTCGGTGGTTCTCTCCGGGTACTGCAGTTCCCTCCACCACTAAAGCTGACCTCCAAGATATATCTGAAATACTGCTAAAAGTGGCATCAAACCCCATACATGTAAACAAAGTAACTGTCATTGGCTTATTCGTTTTTAGACTGATGATTTGGTTCTCACTAACTTTACAACATGGCATGATGCTGTGACGCCCCTAAATTTGTTTCTAAACATTTCCATTTAAAGTGTATTTTTTCAAGCTTGGATTGTAGTCAACCCTTCCAACACCATACTTCTATACATCTTCCAAAATTTCACTATACTTTACAGGCCTTGCAAAAAAGTTCGCAGGGATACAAATGTAAAATATGAGATACCCATTTTAATTAGAGAGCAAATGCCACACTGTAAAACTATGACAAAGACTGGTCATAAAATTTAATGATAAAATTTTGACTTGGCTGTTGTTTACACATTATGACCTTTGGAACATGATGTTTCTTTGATAAAATAAAAAAGGGGTAAGTCATTGTGCTTATATGTATTTGGTTAAATAACTTTTAGAAGGTACTACAAAAGACCTAACTCATGGGTGAAACAACGGCCGTAGAATACCGAAGGAACAAAGGAGTGGTATTTACAAAAATCGAAGTCCAAAGACATGGCCAAAACGAAGACACAGAAAACAATGACGTTAGACGACTACAAAACGCAGATATAAAAACACAACATTTAAAACTAAAGCAACTCACAATGTGAACTCCAACGCGAGAGTGACATCAGGTGCTCCGGAAGGGTAAGCATGTCCTATTGTGTTAACAGCACCCGTCACACTGTTAGTGAATCAATCTAGGGAAAGGTCAAATTCGGTAAAGTCAAACCCGGGAACACGTAAATGTAGCTGAAGTAGGAAATTCATATCTATATTTTTGTTTAAATAAAAAACACAGAAACACAATGAAAACGATAACAACGTTAACAATTAAATAAAACAAACAAAACAAAGATAAAAAAAACATTCAAAGATATATATTCGACAAGTGTTCATGTTTACATATTTGATTCAATTAAGACTGGATTACTTTCGAAACGAACACAGCAACCAACTTTCTTGTTTCTTTTTCTTATCTCCGGCCATATCAGATTTTTTCGTGAAAAACATTCCATGTAGATTAATATAACAATTTGGGTTTGTTCAAGGGCTAGTGTTCTAATAATTAGGCCGGACATTGGTCTAAATTGCCCGCTAATTTCTAACTTTTATTAAAAAATAAATATAACTCTTTGTTGATATTTGAGTTCATCAGGAATGTATTGTAAGCTATATTGTTTTTTTTTTTATATTTCTGCTTAACATGATGAAATATAAAGGGTCAAAAGATTACAATATTTACAATTATGCATTGTTTAAGATGCTACTGGTGTAATTATTCAGCGCAGATCGTAGTTTTCTCCAGGTTAAAAGCTATGCTATACTTTAGATTAATTAGTGTTTACAACCAATAAATAATTGTTTATATAAAACCTCTATAAATAAAAACATCAATTTCATCATCAAATATTACTTACAGAACAGATAATGAATTATTAATTGGCTAGGGATCAATTGTAGTATAGAAAAACAAATAAAAACAAACAGGAAAAAAAAACAACACAATCATAGTAGAATAGCAAGTGAGAACCGGACCGTAAATTTAAAATGAATAATCCAAGGATAATGAAAACCTCGGAAACAACAAAGAAACAAAAACATAACATAAGTACAGCACAGAAAGAACAATCCAGACAAACACACATACAAAGATGAACAACACGGACCCAATAAAAAAAAACATGGCGAGATCAGATGCATCGTTAGAGTAAGCATCTCCTTTTTCTCAAAATGCATCCGCCGTGTTGAACATATCAACCAACAATTGAGCTTTTAAAGGGAAAGATCTGTTGTCATCTGGGAAACAGATATCCCATAGCGGTCTGCACAAGATAGTAATGACGACCGTAAAACTTCTGAAGTAACGACTTCAAGTTATTTTAACATACAAAATCATGGTAGAAACCAGGGAATGCGGGTATGCAAGTCAGGAAAAGGAAATAATAGATCCATATTGGTAAGAACCTGAACCCACCTTGACAATTCACTGGGCCACCCTACCTCCAAACTCTAAAATGCCATGAGAAGGACATCATTAGCAATCAATTCCTTTCGTGTTAATGGAAATGAGGAAAACAAACAGCCTGTCTTGTATCCACTAGGTACCATATCCGATGCATTGCTTAGTCTGCCAAATACACCAAACCCTTCAAAGATTTTGCCTTTATTAATTGATGCAGTCAAAGATTACCTTAAGATGTATTGTAATAATGTATACTAAACAATTCAGGTGATTCAGATTTGTTAGTATATCTACCTTCAACTGAACCTTACCATGTGAACAGGGCTTTATTTTTTTTTCGACACTCTGTACTACGCCCCTTCAATATCACTTACAGTCAGCGTGCCAGGATAAAAATTTCAGTATTTCTGTACAAAAATGGCGAAAAGAACATTCATATTTGGTGCTAGGTAAAGATAGGTTTGTTTTTTTCCTACAAAAGGTGCAAAGAGGAGGATGACATCGCAATACTGTAATTTTCAACTGATAATTTATTTTTCGAATTTTGAAGACAAATAGGAGTCCAACAGAAAAAAAGGTATACCATGAAACTAATTGAGGTACCTACTTTATCCGACTATTCCTGTATTTGTACTTAGCAAGGTTCATACAATGGCTAGTTAAGAAAAGACCATAAGCTAGCCAAGACCTTTAATTTCATTTTCCGTAATACAGAAAATGTTCTGTAAGGAAACAAACTTTAACTAAAGAATTACCCTTATCTTATATACCTATTAACCCCTTTATATTGGTAACTGGAGTAAATAAAAGTAATCGACAAGCGTGATGATTTTGACTGCCCAAAAGTGAACGTAATACACAACTATTTCGCTATTGTCGTGCCTGTAGTTTGTGCATCGACTTTGTCAACAGAGTAAAACTCAGCTACTGTCTCAAAAACAAATATTAAGGTTATGTTTAACTACTGTTGCAATTTTCATGGTTACTGTCATGATTTGACAGCTAGATCGTAAAAATGTTTTTCAAGATGAAGAACAATTTAAGTGTTGTTACATTGCTTGGTTTTACTATGTTATTTGTTGAGACTTTGTCTCATATGCATTCACACCATATCTTTTCATTGTTTAATCTATTTTGCAAATGAAATTGATATTTATGAGTAGATCCAGAGTTTATGACCAAACTGAAAAACATAGACTATGACTAAACCGGACTTTTCAATGGCAATACGACGGATATCAGGCTTAGAGTAGATCATGCTAATCCTTCCGAAGTACATATATCTGATGTGAGGCTGAGGAGTCCTAGTGCGTTTATTATTTTAAATTTGTTTTGTCTTTGTTATTTGGCTCTATTTGTGTTACATTTGAATTGCCTAAATTTTGGATTTTTGGAGTTTTCTTCCCTCTTCTCTCTTTTTGTCCTAATATCTCTTTTTACTACAAGTACAAAAATACATTTTAACCTTTTAGACATACTAATATTAGAAACTAACCACATATACACAGTAGAGAAGGCAAACAAACAATCGCTCATTATGACTATCACCTATGTCATAACCTGAACGTGGTATTACTTCAGTTCAAAAATAATTTATATGTTACAGTATAGCTAAAAGTGTATAATTAATTAATTTGACTGTAGACAAAACCTAGTTAGTTACGATTCCATTTTTTTATTCTAGCCGTTAGAATGTTAAACAACTTTTTTTACTTTACGGATGACGTGGTTCTTTCTTTTTTGTGTTCTAGGCGGATCCATGAATCTAATGACGAGAAAATATATCAATATAGGACACATTTGTTTGGGAAAAACAGCAAACTAACACTGTAAAACCACTATTAAGAACGAATGGCTATCTGATAAACCCAATTGCTTCAATTTTGATATATCTTCCAATCTTTCTCTGACCGCTTTATACAATTAATTCAAAGTAGTCTGACCTACGTTCGTAACTACAAAATAAACTACGCATATCTGTTGTCAATATACAGGACACGGGTAATAAATACGTTTCTTCTTCGTATTTCTGCATTTGGACATGTGCTTTTGGATTCGTCGTTCGTCCATTGGATTTCCTTTTCTATCCTCTGCGTCTAAATATGCTTCGGCCTATTCCTGTCACTGTTATTTCGTAACATACGGAGATGAAATACGTTTGATATTCGATGTTCGATATTTGAGATTCCTAGTTTCTGATCGACAATATATTAATCCGTTTTGGAGGACTTGGTCCCAAACAGATCACTGGAATTCCTACGGCATAAACTGTGCGCCTATTTGAGCCGATTAACTGTTCACTAATATAAGGCTGAATTCCGCGAAGGGCTTTTCAAACTAAAGATTAAAAACTAACCAAGGCCTTTTCAAACTAACCATTAAAAACTAATCAAATCCTTTAATTTCAGCGTCTGTCATAAAGATGAAATTTTGTTACTAAGCTATCCTCGCTTTGGTGAATTTCTTCATTTTATCTATCTAAAGAAGCTCAATGTTAAGGATACCACAAACACTTCTACCGTGGCCTCATTCCTCGACCTTCATTTTTAAACTGGCAATAGAGGCACAAACTAGGCTATATGACGCGATAACTTTGCTATTCTAAAAGTCAACATAGTTTGTCTTTGTTATATTCCATAAATCTTATTCCAGCTATATTCCAGCAGCGCCAGCATATGAACATCTCCAAACTCACGTGACTGCGGAAGATACAATGACTACCTTGATAGAGCTCGGTTGCTTACAAATAGGCTACATGAACAAGGATGTGTTCCTCATAACTTGTAGCCAACACTACAGAATTTTATGGCCAAAATCACGATCTTGTGTACAGCTATAGGATATCTGTTTCCCAGATGACGACAGATCTTTAATTTTACAGCTAAAGTTGTTTTTCCTCTTTTGAATTTGACTTTACTGCCGGACTCGACATGTTCAAGATTCAAGATGGTGAGTGTCTTATTAAGAGAAGAAGATGCCTTTGTTTTTCATTGGGTCTGTGTTGTTCATTGTTTTATGTATGTCTTCATTTTTTGTTTTCTGTGTCTTATTCATATGATGTCTTTGTTTCGTGGTATTTTCTGTTATTGGTGTTATCCTTAGACTGACGGTTGGGTTCTCAATCACTTAATTTTGTATATCAAACGGTTATTTATTATCGTTTGATATTCAATTGTCATTCATGTTGTTATCAATTGATGAAAAAAATGTCAAATGAAAATCAAATGGTAAATTTTTCAGTTAGATATTCTTTTGACATGGTTTTGCTTTTGATAACTCATTGAGTTAAGGGTCGACTCGAGAACCATACTTTCTCGTTGCAAGGAGTTTGGTCTTTTCATAATCGGCAAAAATGCGTCACTTCATCTTGATGATTTTGACTTTCCAATTGTGAGATTTCCCTTTCTCCGCAGCTATATACCTTCATCCCCATGCATATGGAGTATATATTTCACAATTAATTCGTTACTGTAGAGCGTGCAATACATACAGTGACTTTGTGGAAAGAGCAAAAGCATTGTCACAAAAACTGCTGAGTCAGGGATATGTTACTTTCGTCCCTTCAGAAATTCTATGGCCGTCACCACGACATCATAGATAGATATGAAATGTCAGTGTCACAAATGAAAACTGACATTTTCAGCTAGATTCGCGTCTTCCCGGATTTGACACTACCGGTTTTGACTTTACCCTGGATTGACCCACTGACAGTGTGACGGGTGCTGTATACAGAGCAGGACATGCTTACTCTTCCGGACCACCTGATGTCGCTCTCAGTTTTTATGGGAGTTCACGCTGTCAGTGCTTTAGTTTTTTGTGTTGTCTTGTTAAATTTTAGTTTTGTCTTCGTCAGTAATGTGTGTAGTACCGATGTTTGAATACTAAAGTGTTTACAAAAGCTTTTGAAAATTTCTCCTTGGTATTGTTTGAGGGTTAGAGAAGTTACATGTACCATGGTTCTCAATTGGTTTTGTCTCAGGGTCAGAAAATGACAACAAATCAGTAACCTAACAGATCTTTCAAAGCACATGCCTCACTGATGACGGGTGCTGTTTACAGGACAGAACATGCTTACCCTTCCGGAGCACCTGATGTCACTCTGTTTTTTTTGTTTTGTTTTGAGAGTTCACACTGTTAGTGCTTTAGTTTTTTGTGTTGTGTATGTAATGTTCGTGTGTTTTGTGGGCATGTGGTGTCTGCTCTTCCGTCTTCTGGTGTTCTTGCTTTTGCCTTGTCTCTGAACTTTGATTTGTGTAATATTGTGCTTTGTTCCTTCGGTATTCTACTGACGTTGTTTTTCATCCGACATTCTTGGATACTCCAAGGCTTTTGACAGAATATGGTGCGAATGTCTTTTCTTTGTTTTTTTTATTGAAGCCGGAATACAAAGAAAGTGCTAACAGTGATTTAGTGACTTATAAAAACGAAAATAGAAAATAACATAGTTGTATTTGGTGGTGATAAACATGAATACGGGGTTTAACAGGGATGCGCTTTCAATATCTCCAGCTCTTTTTCGGTTCTTATGAACTACCTAGTCATTATGAAGGAAACTTGAAGTATATGTATTGAGACTACTTCCAACCTTATCACATGTCTTCTATTTGCTGATGATGTTATTCTCATAGCGATTCCCAAAAGAAGACCTACAAAAACTTTAAGATTTGTCACGCAAGTTTGCTATGAAGTAGAATTAAAGTTTTAATGCAAAGAAATCGAAAATTGAGAATATTGGTAGATGAACATAATTGAGAGGGCCATTGAGACTTTGAAATGATGCTCTTGAAGAAGTTCTAGAATACAGTATTTAGGATATTTTCTTAATGAATCTTAAAACTCAAACTACCACAGAAATAGCTTAGTTTTAAATGACTAGAGGCTCCCAGGAGCCTGTATCGCTCACCTGGCTTTCATTTGCCACAATGAAGCTAATATTTTAAGTTATACAGTTGAAGTTAAGTCTCTCAAACTTTGTTAGCTCAAACACCACCAATATCTTAAACTGTATTTAAAGTCTAATCTTGTTTTACTATATTTCTTTGTTGCCTATTGTTGACAAAAATGTACTTGCTTATGACCACTTTCAACACCAGTTTTGAAGTTGAGACATAATTTTGCAAATGGGGGTCAACAACAATTTTTAAAACCATATTTTTAAGTTACCACATCAATATTTATTTGGAAACCAAATTTCTCTGAAATAGAAGAATGTTGAATTTTCCCGCCTTTTTGGTGGCCATTTTAAAAATGGCGGTCAACAAACAATTTTCCACACGACTTTTGAAGTCGCTACATCAATATCCACTTGGGCACCAAATTTCATTGAAATCAGACAATGTTGAATTTTCCTGCCTTTTTTGGCAGCCATTTTAAAATGGCGGTCAGCAAACAATTCTTAACATCAGTTTTGAATTCATAACATCAGTATCAACTTGGAAACCAAATTTCATTGATATTGGACAATATTGAATTTTCCCGCCTTCTTTGGCGGCCATTTTGAAAATGGTGGTCAATGAACAATTTTATACACCAGTTTACAGTTTGCCATTTTCAAATGGCGGTCATCAAACAATTCTTAACATCAGTTTTGAATTCACAACATCAATATCAACTTGGAAACCATATTTCATTGAAATTGGACAATATTGAATTTTCCTGCCTTTTTTGGCAGCCATTTTGAAATGGCCGTGAACAAACAATTCTTAACATAAGTTTTGAATTCACAACATCAATATCAACTTGGAAACCAAATTTCATTGAAATTGAACAATATTGAATTTTCCCGGCTTTTTTTGGCGGCCATTTTGAAAATGGTGGTCAATGAACAATTTTATACACCAGTTTACACGTTGCCATTTTAAAATGGCGGTTAGCAAACAATTTTTAACATCAATTTTGAATTCGCAACATCAATATCAACTTGGAAACCAAATTTCATTGAAATCAGACAATGTTGAATTTTCCCGCCTTTTTTGGCAGCCATTTAAAATGGCGGTCAGCAAACAATTCTTAACATCAGTTTTGAATTCACAACATCAATATCAACTTGGAAACCAAATTTCATTGAAATTGGACAATGTTAAATTTTCCCGCCTTTTTTGGTGGCCATTTTGAAAATGGCGGTCAACGAACAATTTTCAGCATCTGTTTTGAAGTCGCAACATCAATATCCACTTGGAAACCAAATTTCATTGAAATC
>MJUU01022376.1:26526-74301 GCA_002080025.1 Modiolus philippinarum | reverse complement strand
GTATAATTTATTGATAACAGTTTCTGAGAAGATCTTTGAATGTTGTTTCCCATAGGGTACAATATTAAAACCATGTTCCCTGTTGGGGGCCATCTTGCAGAAAAACAACTTTTTTGCAGGGAACTACATAAAGAGTTTTTACTGCAACTGTAAAAGGGGAGACATGGGTAGATGATAACGAAGGGATCTTGAATACTTTTCAAATCTTAAAAAAACATCAATAAGAATAAATCATATCACCTTGAAATTGAAGAATCCGTAGCAAACCATTATTGACGGGCAAAAGTACAAAAGATTTATGCGAATAGCAATATGAAATTTAAAATTGATTCAGAGGACAGACAAAAATACATATGTAGAAATTTAGGGAAATTTATGAATGACAATACATTTTTGAGATATACAATTCTAAGAAATCTGCAGGAGGAACTGATATCCATTTTAATTAGGAGTCTTTACATATGTTTAATGAATGGTTCTGCTGCCGTTTCGTTTGGAGATGCATTTGATTTCCTGGATATAGTAGCCTGGCCCAAGATGACTGTATTCATTGTCCTACAGTAACTTAGGTAGGTAGGGTTTGTATTATTTCCGTTGTAGAGGCCACGTTGTTGGCAGAACACATTTTCAATTAAATCGGAATTAACTCTGCTAGGGCTTATTGAACCAGATGAGTTTTTTAGCCTATATTCACAGAGTTCGCGGAATCCTATAATAAGGGAACATGTATCAGCTCTAGTTTGATGTGAAATCATCAATTTCTCTTTGTCTTTCAATTGATCATTATTTAGAACTTCGGATTCCCATTCGCGGAACCAGCTCAGAGCTTTATCATTTTCGACAAGCCTTATGTCTCCTATTTCCCGTATTGGACGACTGTCCCTAAAATTTGAAATTAATATACTTGTTTGTTCCAATAATGAAATTGTACTATTCAAATGGTCACTNACTCAAAGTTGCAGCATAACATTTCATTAAATGTAGCATATCTTTATTTAAAACATCTTCAGCTAAGCTGTTGCGCATTTTAGATTCACTGGTTAGTTGAAAATGATCCTGTCTTAGTTTTTGGTACACTGGAAAGGGGTTATGTGTAATGTCCCACATGTATGCGTTTGCAACATGTTCCAAATGAATAAAATGACCATTAACTTTTAAATGTTTTTTGTATGATTCCAGTTTTCCACTTTTATTCCACTATTATTCCTGATCTTTTTTATCAAATGGGAAAAATCCATAATAACAAATACAGGTTCTTGCTTCAGCGAGAAAATATTCTTGACAGTCATTGTTTTTATTAAATCGGATTTAAACGTACCAAGCAATAATTTAGCAAAGTCCCTGTTTGTTTGGGCACCATCTAAACTGACGTATTGAATTTTGAAATCAAATGTTGATAATATGTTAATAATTCTCCAAAAAGAAGGTACAGCTCTGTTGCACTCGCCTGATCTGTTGGGTAATGGAACAAGGGGAATCGAAAACCTGTGAAGCCCAGAAAAACAAACTGAAGAACATGAGTTGCAAGTTTGACTTCTCTTTTACCGCTTAAAATACTATCAATAAAATGAGATTCATCCGCAACTTCTTTAAAACCCCATAAGTACACATTTCCATCCCTTGAACAAAATTCCAAGTCGCTTTGTATTGACATTTCATCAAGTATAAGACCTCCTGCATATCCATCAGGTGTTATATTCCTACTGATGGCTTCATTTTTCATCCAATGAATTAACTCTTTATTAATTCCTGGTTTTTGGTTTATTTTATTCTTATAGATTTGCAGTGTTCTCTGAGAAGGGAGAAGCAAGAACCCTGAATCCCGTAGCTCTTTGTAACACCTCTGGCTTCGACACCACAAGGTAAGACAAATTCTTATAATGCTTTTGCTCCATCTTCTTCCTTTCGGTTTATTAGATACTGCCTTTTGTTGAGATAACAAGAGCTCGGCTACCTTTGGAGGAGAAGTTTTGATGACCTCGTCAAAAATTTGGGTCAAGTCACCATTGTCTGGACTAGATAACATTACAGACTCTGTTTGTTCAGTTTGAGTTACGTCCCTTGATAAGCATGTTTGCTCAGTTTGAGTCATGTCCCTTGATAGGCATATACTTTATCCTCATGTTTAGGGCTACAATTTGTTTTGCCAGATATTTTCTCCTCTACACCTTTCACTGGTTTTACATTCAGGGTCCCCCCTTTGAAATCACACCATCCCTAATGTTATGTACAGAAGTTACTTGACTCATACTCTTTATGTCTTGACATGGCACATTTTTTGTTTGGTTTATATTAACTGTATTTTCATTGTCTTTTATCATTTCTTTACAGAATTTGCAAACTGCCACACTTTCTGTTGAACGGAAGTTTAGAACTCGGCAACAATGAGGAGATCTATATACATTTTGGGGATTTTTATCATCTAGACAGGTAAATATTTCCATCATAGCAGTTTCATTTACGGGACATTTATTGCCGTCATATATAACACCATTGCAAAGTCTCAGTTTTGATATCCCATCTAAAATTCCTAATACATTGGTTTAATTGAAAGATAATTGTCCTCCATACCAATAAAACTTGGCTTTATATTAGCTTTTCCACAAAGAGAGAACGACCATGAGGTCTCTTCAAATGTGACTTCTACTAATACTTTATTTAGGTTAATACTATACTTAAGTAAGTGACCCATGGTTAGTCGATCTGTATTTTCATTGATGATAAAAAAATCTTTTCTCAATTTGGCAATGTCTTTCAACACCAGTGTATCGTTTGGAATCACCAAATTACCAGATTCACTGAAGCGGCATAACTGTGAAGTAGGCAATACTTGTCTCCAAAATATACCATGGTATACAATAGACCTTTCACACCAGTTGTCCTTATGTCTTTGTCTTTTAACAGTGAAATTTTTGAAATAATTTTTAACAGCTTTACTCACTGAAGTCTTTGCCATACATGTATTCTAATACTATATATTTTATCCAATGTCAGGCTATTCTCTTTGGATTCTTCAATATGCTCAGTTAGCCTGAAATACAATTTTTTTGATGAATAAATATATTGATGAAATTAAATATTTTACAGTTACGGCCCTCTGAAGAGGTGAATATCCCAAAATGTCACCTGCACTAAAGTTACTTCCGGAGGGCTTCAGCCAGAGGAAAATAACCTTAGTGCAGTTGACAATTTGGGATATTCACTGATTTCATGGGCCGTAACTTTTTTGTTATACCGAAAAAACGTTGGAAATATTATTCCACAGATGTATAACTTTCTAAGGTCATTGATCAGTGAAAAATAGGGTTATTCTTTGGAAGTTGTTTTTTTTTTTTTTATGGGAGGGGGGTAGGGGGTTATTCCCCGGTGAATAATAGGGTTATTCGATGGATGTTGCAAATTACAGGGGTTATTTACCGGTGAATAATAGGGTTATTCCATGGATGTTGTAATTTTCTGGGGTTATTCATTAGTGAATTATAGGATTATTCACGGCAAGCAACAATTAAGAACGAATGTATCCAAATTATTTCATATCATATACTACAGTGTACTACATGTATATATATATATATGTCTCAACCAATAGAATCGAGTGTGTTTTATGTAAGGTATAATAATATTTATTACGTCACACTTCTTTACTTATTGATCAACAGACTTTTGCCCCTGAAAAAATGGGCAGATGAGCAATTTGACAATATTTTTGTTACTCTTGCCAAGCAACCTCCTTGTGGGGCGCAAATTCCCATGAAGGCTTCGGAAATGAAAAGAAGCATTTAAAAATAACATATCAAACAATTCAGAAGTGGAGAATGACTAGAATGTGATAAGAAATCACAAAATGATACTAGAAACACATTGAATATACAGATAGTGCCCCTGGTATTTCTGATATCAATATATCATATTGGTGAGAAAAAAAACAAAGCACATAAAAAATTAATCAAATTATATGTAGATCTCTGCACTTGCTCCCCCTTTTGCCGCAACAAGTTGTGTGTATTCTACCAGTGACATAGAACAGTAATTTTGATTGCCACCAATGATACACACTGACACAGAATTATAGCAATATGATATGGGACTTTTAGAAAAGCAGGTGGGGGATGGTAAAACTAAAGGGAGGGATTTACTGTTTCTGTTCATCAACTGCATGCTGTCCAAATTCAACACCCACATCCACCTTTAGCCCCAGTTACAATGGACAATATATAACGAATTAATTAGTTCAGAGATCTTTATATGTCTCTGATTAATAAAACTGTTTCAAAATCATTGTAAAACATATGCTCCTTGTGGACCCTTAAATTGTTTCCAGTCTTCTCAAACAAATCTGATATTTTTCCATCAGAGTGAATTTTATAAACAATTTAACATACCAGTATTTTGAACCAAATACCAAAATTGTTCAAAATTTGAAAAAATCCTGTTTTGTCAGTGGTCCAGCTCGAGGAACGTGCACTCAGATTGTTTGAATATATTGATGTTTTTGTTTTTGTCATTTTTCTTACAGTTTCAGTCCATTACATGTCTCCCTCATACCCCCTCCCCCCACACCTTTCTCTATATTTAATAATTTTCTACTATTTCTTAACCATTCAGTACCATGAAATGATGTTCTCACTATCAATTGTTTTCTGTTTTTCCATGTTGTCATAATATTTGACATTTGTGTAGTGATTCTTAAGCTCCACCTCTCCTGAAGCTGTTTTTTCTGTTTTTCACCGCTTCATAATTTTTCCGCCAATAATTGTTGTTCGTAACTCATTTATACTTTGCCTTGTTTTCAGTACACTCGGAAGTCCTCAGATTGCGGGAAAAGTTGCGTCCCTTGTAAAGTTGAAAGTACTTCCGTCCCGGATAAAAATTCTGATCACCTGAAAAAAACAAACACGACTGACACCGTTTAAACGTTTCGTCTTATGGGAATTTTGTGCTTGATAAGTAGCCAAGGTCGGATGGAAACCGGGGAAATCGCAGGAGTCATCAGACACGATTTTTTATAACGGAAAACAGCGGGGATACCGGTAAGTACAATTTGTTCTATTTTTAGAATTACTTTCACATTCTTGCCTTGTTAGAGGAGTATATATAGGAAAATGGGGCATAGTTTAAAAGTCGTTATTTCACATCGAGGCATGTCAGACGAATTCATTTACGTCATTTAATTGATAAATAAAGAAGAAAAAAATATCCTGGACCCAAGTGCCTGTGCTCTAGGTACGGAATAACTCTAAATTTCAGCTGTTGCATCTACAACAGGAGCAATATACAATGTATACAGTATATTCCTGCAGGTCAATTTGCGCGCTGTCAACTAATTATGACTATGCGCTTTCTTCTTTGGTAGATTTTAATTCATTACCCGATAGATTCGATTTTTCTTAAAACCTGGTATACTTTGGCAGTACATAAAAGTAACAATTACCGAAAAAGTAATAATTTTCAGCAGCCTACACAGAAAGGACAAACGACAATTAAAAAGTGAGTGCAAAAACCACCACAAATAGCGTAAACCACAGTGATTCTGAGTTGGTACAGGTATTTAAAAAAACGGTGGATTAATCGATTTTATATAATCATAATATTGTCCCTAATGTAGTACTTCAACAGGATGATAGTGTATTACCTTCAGTAATCATTAGGATAACAGGTGTAGAATACATTGCTCTATCAGGAAACGCATGTGCAGCATTTAGTACTCCAACAGGGTGAGCATGTCTTGCCTGAATTACTCTAATACGATTATCATCCTCTTAACAGGATAAGCAAGTCTTGCCACCAATACTCGAACAGGACGAGCATATTTGACGCGTAATACACCAACAGGTTGAGAATATTTAGCCTGTATTACTGCGATAGTTTTAATATCTTGAACCTGCTATGTCGACTGTTTACCGAAAATTTGTAATTGGAAGAGATGTTAGTTCGAGAAATATACACAAGTTTTCGTATCTCGTGCCGATCAAAGAAGTTCCTTTTTTAAATGTTTATCATTCATGAATTGTCATGACACCCATTTTGCTCTAGTTGTATATACAAGTAGCAGATCATCACATTTTGCCGGGAAAAAGTAATCAGAATAGAAAATTTGACAATCCAGAAGTAAATCCATAACGTTTTTATCAAAAGAAAATTTGGTGATTTCATTTGTTAACTTCCTCTTCTTTGACTGATAAAAATAACACAGTGATAAACATGTACATTATGATTAAAGAATGAATTAAGTTCAATTCAATATTTTATTTAAGTGTCATCTCTCAATTACAATACATAAATTATACAAATTAAACAATAATATAACACTTAAATTGAGAGCCATTCTATATAGAATTATAAGTGACTATCGTAAAACTAATAAATAAATACATAAAAACAATGTAATTGCATAAATACATATGCACATCAAAGTTATTTACAATATAAAACATTTCTTCTTTCATTTAAAATCAAATAGCAGGTTTTGGCGCATACACTTATCATATTAAAATTTGAAAATAAAGACACCATTTTTTGATTATCATTAGAAGATAGAAAGTGTTCATTAAAAGTACAAGCTGTATTATGTAAGTGATGTCTAAAAGTATCATAAAGGGGACAATGTAATAAAACATGAGCTTCATCCTCAACCCCACTCAAACAACCTACACACACTCGCTCATCTATCTACTCTTAAGTTTTCATACCTCCCAGTTTCAATTCTGAGGGGGGCTACCCCACACCGAAATTTCGCGAAAGCGCTTCTATGTGAAAATGGAAGTGAAATTTTACAATAATTCTCTGTCCTAAATATACACTGTAAAAACAGTGTTTAGGATTTGAACACTTTTGAAACATGTTTAGGTCTAAACATGTTTAGGATTGTGTTTAAAACCTAAACACTTGTTAACTTGAACACGTTTAGGCTAAACGTGTTTAGGATTTGAACATGTTTAGAGTGATAAAATCATCAATCTTTAACGATTTTACTGATATTTTCATTAAGTTATACACAATCCTAAACACCTAAACACAATCCTAAACGTGTTTAGATCTAAACATGTTTAGCTATTTCAAACGAAGAGTTATCCTTCATATAGAGGGCGCTCTAATCTTTCTTTGTTTGATTTTAAAAGTGCTAACGTGGCAATAAACAGGGATTAACCGTGTGTGTTCTTTTGAGGATGTTGCTTTAAATACAGACTATTTTAAAGGTAAGTAGAACACATTATTTTGATATTTGAAAAAGTTTAATGCTTATTGGTGTATTAATTATATTTATTATCATTTGTGTTGCTGTCATGCATCGATTTCCATTGACATGTAATTATTATGCAACTATGTTTTAGTAAAATTTAAAGAATTTTTATGGAATGTTTCTCAGTAAAATATTATTTTTCCTATACACAAGCTTTTCAATTTTAAAGGTTTTGCTAATTATTATAGCATTCACAATGTAACTATTATACTTTTATACTTTCAGGTAATACTTGTGGATTGAGTCTCGATATCAGCCAGTGCAAGCATCCTAACTTGAAGCGAATGAAGAGAAGATTCTTGTCTTGAAATACTTTTATAAATGAGTAAATAGATAGATAAATAAATAAATAAATAAATAAATAAATAAAAACAAAACAAAATGAAAAGGTTAAACATGTTTAAATTTAAACACGAACCTATGCTAAACATGCTTAAAAGCTAAACACATTTCCATACCTAAACATGTTTAGGGCTAAACGTGTTCAAAATTCAACACAGATTATGTGTTAAGGATTGTGTTTAGGATCTAAACACCGTTTTTAGAGTGTACTTTTAAACATTCTATATGTACGTAATTTATTACCACCCCTTCCAGATTTGGAAATGTCAGAATTTAAGCTATCACTCCACTCAGATTCATATACAGAAAACATTTTGGATAAAACTGTACTAGATACCAATCGCATATCCACAAAATCTACAATATTTCCAAAATGACCAACATTTAACTCACAAAAGTTTTTCCTTACATAGAAATTCCAATTTTTCACACATTTATTTCTTTTACTAATACTGTCAGCCCAGACAAAAACGTTTCTGTTAAGTATCTGAACTCATATTGTTCAATCTACACCACAAATTAATTATAGCTTTCCACTGTTTAAGAAAAACAGGTTGCCAACCTACATCACCCAAAACAGCACTATTAGGAGTGTATTTTCTAACCCCGAGAAAAAATCGACATGCTCTATTTTGTATGGCATTGCTAAAGGAATAGTTCCGATTTCCCCAAATACTTGAAAGCATATGGAGGGAATGCATATTAGACCAAGCCTCTACTAAAACATGGTAGAACAAAACAATAGAACAACGCTTATATTGTTGTTCTTCATCTTAAAGTCACCATGAGGCCTTCAACGAGCTTTGCTCAAACATCATAGTAGGTTCAAGCACAGGTTTGAGCAGAATTTATTGCTACATATCGAACAACGCTAAATCCATGTCTTTATTTATTCCATGGATGCAAAATTTGTTTTTGTCCTACATGTATAACGCTATACTTACTGACAAAAAACCACTTTTTTGTCATCACCACAGCTCAATTCATTTTTGTAGGGATTCACACTACCAGTGCTTTAGTACTGTGGCGTTCTTGTTTATTTTTGTTTGTTTTGTCTTTGTCATTTGTCCTAATTCGTGTTGGATATGAATTACCATGATTTTAGATTTTTGATTTTTGAATTTCTCCTTTACTCATTTTTGCTTTGGTGTTCGTTTGCCAGTGTATTCCATGTCAAATGTGAGTATAATTTCTTCCATGAAGATGACACAATCATAATCAATATTGAAGTTGCTTTCCTTGCCTGCGATGTATAGAAGGAAGATTTGTCAGCTTTTACTTCAACCGCTGTAGCAATGAAAAGGCATTTCTATGTTCTGTAACTGATACAGTTTCATTTGTCGTAGGAATAAACAGAAAGTTTAATAGTGAAACAAAATTAGAATTTTGCATTTTAAGCTTTTTGATTAAAAGCATTAGTATTCCTCCTCTAACAGCCTAATCCTTTAACAGACGGTAATTCAATAAATGCTATGAAAGTGCTAGCAATCTTTGTTTTACTACAGACAGGTCTTTATATCGGTTACCACAGTATTACAGGTATTATTAGAGTATGAAAAAGATCAATCAACACAGTTTAGTAAGGAACAAGTTATTTTTGAAGAACAATCAATTATCTTGATGATAGTAGAATAACCATGCAATAACACGAGGCATACTCTAAAATATGGCCTGGCCTCAGTAGCCTGGATTGGCCTCAAATTTGGCTTGGCCTCAATATTGGCCTGGCCTGGCCTCATTTCTGGCTTGGCCTCAAATGTGGCGTGGCCTCAAAATTGGCTTGGCCTCAAGTCTGGCCTGGCCTGAATTACGGCTTGGCCTAAAAAATTTTCCTTGCCTTAATAAATTTGGCAAGGATTTATCATTAGTAAATATTTGATCTAATAAGTTGGAGAATAATTGCTACTGTTATGAAACCCTTGGTGAATCTAGTCAGACGAGAACTTATTTTATCAAGGTACTGGGAGATTTCAGTTGTTTAAGTATATGTTTAGATATCAAGAATTTTTCGAAAAGAAATATTTTGTCCTTGTATTTATATGTGTGTCTGGGAATGCAATTTCTTTCTATCATTTGTATGTAAATTTCAAGCATTTATGAACTTTGTTTTGCAATGTATATTTAACCATGAAATAATAGGAAGTTGTCTATATCGGGCACAAAATAATATTTTGTCTCTGTGCTTGAAATACCGAACTTACTGTAAATTTATTTTCTGCATATGCGCATTTCGACAACTTACGTCTCTTCAGTGCAGATAAAATCTAAACGTTTGGAAGACCATGAACTCAAAGATGTTTAAAAACTGACAGAGAACAAATAACCAATGTGATCTACATGTAAAGCCAAAATCACCTAAGGACAGAACTTTGCATGAGGGAGATACTCCTTAGCTTTCAACAAAATTAACAAAAATTTAGATATTGTAGGTTCCAAAAATAATCGGCTTTCGGGTAGCACCGAAGTACTGAATACTAGGCTGGTGAATACCCTCGGGGACTGACAGTCCACCAGCAGCGGCATCGACCCAGTGGTAACAAATAACTAAATATCGAACTTACTGTAAAATATTTTCTGCATATGCGCATTTCGACAACTTATGTCTCTTCAAATATTTCAAACAGATCTTGCATTTTCTTTTATACCGAATCCAAATCAACATTTCTTATCGTTTATTCTAAAATCAAGAAGATATGCCAAAGCAGTGACGCCTGTCGGGTCTTCAATTTTTTGGCTGTCATTTTTTTTCATTGAATTTAAAAGTTATTTTTATTCATAGTTTTTCTAAAGCCAATATTTTTAGTTTTGGATGGAGAGGGGGAATGTGAATTTGACATATGAACTATTTCTTTCTAAAGCCGAAGTTCACTGAATCTAGTATGCAAGCATACTTATGTTTTCTGGTAATATTATACATTTTTCAAATAAAATATTTGGCCTTTTGGGGTCATGTGTTTTTGTGTGTGGAAATTGCAATTGAGAAAGCATTAGACACAAGAGACAATATCACATACATAAATTTTGTGCAGGTAGAGATGTTTGAGCTCAAATTTGCAAGGTACAGGAATGTTTTTAATCGAAAAATTTGTATCATTTTATTTTGTAATGTACATGTAAAATATTTTCATATATTAGATATCGCAGATACATGTAAAAAATATCTTTGGAAGTTCTATAATAGTTTTATGGCTGCCTTTGACCCCTAATATGTTTTAAACAGTAACAGCTACAAAAACATGCAGACATAAAACTGATAGCTTGCATCAAGAAGAAACCTGGGTTGATGATAAGTTTTTAGGTTGTCTCAAAGGAGAGGTTTTGGCCCCAATATATCTCAAAATGGTAAAATATTTCAAAACCTGATTACAGGGTGACTAGTTTATTCTTTGTAAGGAGATAATTAGAGATAAAAGGTTGTGTTAGGGGGAGCAGCACGCTGAATAGTACTGTAGTAGTGTTGACAAAAAATTGAACAGTGAAGTGAAATTATATCACCTATTTACTCTTGATTTTTGAGATCTGTAAGTGCTGCACAAAATACATTAAAATACGCCTCATAGCTGACCTAAGGAAAAACAAACATTTTTGTAGTTAAATCACCAAGTCCTATCTCAGTACTGACAAACTCAAAAGCTACCAGAAGTATTGTTCCATATAAACAAGCATACACACATGTATGTCTTGCACAATTGAGTACTGCCCTTTTCATGTATTGAGAGCATATCTTGTGCTGTATTTTCCAATATTATTAAGTTGTTTAAATACTTTTTAAGTGTATTGTGATTTTGACCTGTGATTGTACATTTCGGTCATTGTTAATTTTTCCGGTTGTTTTTTCTTTATTTAGGTGTTTCGAACCCTATTTTTAATAAGCGGTGGGTCTCATCAGTGGTCAGCCGCTTTTGCTATTGCAGATTGATTTTATTCAATTCACAATACTTTATGTTGACCATACAACCATTTATTGCACCAGTTTACCATTTCTGCTTTATGTTGTTTTCTTGAACATTTTAACTAGAGAATGGAAGACTGATTCTAATTTTTTAGTAATTCTTGTAAATTCTTGCTTCTACTGTAAGCAACTATCGGTGGAGATTTAAATATATCTTTGCACCTTTGCAATTAAATTTACCCAATCTTTTCTCAGAACTGACAAACTCAAAAGCCAAAAGAAGCATTGTCTTTGTGATGCCAAGCATGAAATGTGTAGTTGAATACATATTTATTTACTGCGTTATTTACAATGATGCTGGTTGCTGGTCCAACAAAATGTATGACGAAATGCATTATTGAAACCTGCAAAACACAAGCGCCTGACCACTGACGAGATCCACCGCTTAAAAGGGGTTAAAACACCTAAACTTTACTCAAAAACCAGTGCACTAGTACTTTAAAGTGCATTTTAAAACAACATGTGAAAAGCAATAAAGACACGAGGTGAGAAATTAAGCAACCAGCATAATTGAAAATATCGCTGTAAAGAAATATGTATTCAACTACACATTACATGCTTGGCATCACAAAGACAATACTTCTTTTGGCTTTTGAGTTTGTCAGTACTGAGATGAGATTGGGTAATTTTAATTGCGAATTATCTCCTTTTTGTGGTAAATATTGTATTTTTCGCAAACTATATAATATATTTCTCTTATTCCGACAGTGATATTTAGATTTTTTAAGCTCATCAGAGAGCTGAAGTGTATATCTAAAAAAAAGAAAAAAGAAAAAAAAATATAATATTTATTCAATATGAAAGCTAAACAATAAGCATGTTCTTACAGTTCCCTATATATTCGTAAATATTTGTAAATATTGCTGACAAATCCGGAATTCAGACTGAATTTCAAAGCCTGATACCAGAAAGAGATGATCGGTGACATATCATTTTTATCTAATTTTTGGAACATATGAGTTTAGACCTACAAAATATCTTAAAATAAAAAAAAAATGTCTGATAGGCTCGAACTACCTTAAATTTGCTTTTATGGTTTCAAGGTAGATGACGAAAATGTCAATTTTTCCAAAGGTCCAATATTAAAATATGTTCCCTGCTGGCGGCCATGTTTAATTGGATCAAAATGAAATGAACAATCATTTAAAAGGACCTCTCATAAATCAATCCTGTAAAGTTTGGTTGAATTTGATTCAGTGGTTTGAGAGGAGAAAATTACAATATGAAAAGCTAACACGATGGACATCAAATGACTGCAATAACTCATACTGACCCTTTTGGTCAGGTGAGCTAAAAAACGATATCATGGATACACATGTAGCTTGTATTCCCTACAGCAATATTCTGGCCAGGCCAGATTAGAGGCCAAGCCACTTTTGAAACCAGGCCACATTTGAAGCCAAGCCAGAAATGAGTCCATGCCAGGCAAATTTTGAGGCCAAGCCAGGCAACCGAGGCCAGGCCATCTTTTAGAGTATGCCATAACACGACCTCACAAGTTAAGTAATAATAGCTAATGTTTGAAATTTTTACAATATTTTCATCACAGTAGTTCAATAATTTATTATAACTTTCTCTTGAGGAAACCGTTTTCCCAAACCGCTGTCGTTTGCGTAAAGTGTAAGTTCAATATTAACTAAAACAAATTCTCCCAGTACTTAACTTATTTACTACAAAACAGAAAGACACAATATCGCGAAAAGGCAAAAATGTAGTACACTGAAAGTCAGGTTTGGTGTAGTCCCGTTATTTGGTAGTGTCCAATCTTTCAGTTAGATATCACATCAAATCGTTAGCTTTTTTTATCATTACGCACAATGTACGGTATATTCTATGATTAGTATATAAGAAACAATTCTAAGAAAACGAAAACAAATTAAGTTTATTCTATGATTAGTTTATAAGAAACAATTCTTAGAAAACGAAAACAAATTAAGTTTGAATTGATACTAATGGCACCCATGAGGAATATTTCAGCTTCATATATTAATGTGTTTTCAATAATTTATTAAAACAAGCTAAAATGTCTGAAACTGGAGTGCATTTTAGTTCAGTTAACATCTTGGATTGTGTAAACAAATAGTAAGCTAGGTATCACAAGCGTGTGTCTTCTATGAAAACGTATGTCTACATGCTATGAAATGCTAGGGTACGTCTTGAACTTACTGTGTGGTAAGAGCATTTGCTCTTTGTTGAAGGTCTTGTGGTGACTTCAAGATAAAGCACATCAATGAAACCGTTGTTCTGTTTGCTTAATCTTACCATGCATTTATCGGGATTTGTCCCATGTACATTTACTCCATATCGCTTTATTTGTTTTTTTTTCACCTGTAGCTCCTGAAATAAATTCCAATGTATCTCTTCATATCAGTAAAAGGGAAAAAGGAAAACCTGCCATATCGTCGTCTTATTAAGTACCCATTACTTCCCAGTCAACGACTGAATACAAGTTCAACTTAAATGACTTTTTACTGATTGCAACTAGGGAATTTTACAATAAAATGCATATTGAAAGTCAAAGTCTAAAAGTCAAACCAATCACTAAATGACCATTAAAAAACTCACAAAACAGGAGGAAAAAGGAAAAACAGGTTAACAAAAGAGGCATAACCACTTTCTCGTGAATTAATTTCCTTAAGCATACCAATTTTGCAAATGCATTAAATCTTCTCCTGACTTTCTAACAGGTCATTTGTTTTATATAATATCATATAACAATATCAATTCAAATGCATTGTCATATTTCAGAGCTGATCTTGTCACTTGAATGCCGTTTTGACTTTTTTGTTGGATTTTGATAAAATTTGTTGCATAGCACCTCAATTAGCAAATGTACTAAGAGATGTATGCTCTATAAAACTAGTTTAACCCCGCCGCAACAGGTTTGCGCCTGTCCTAAGTCAGGAAATTTATTAAGCCTTTGTGTGTCTTGTCTTTTTCTAGTTAGTTTACTTTATGTCTATAGGAGTCTAGGATGATGTTTATTTCGCTAAACTTGATTACTCTTTATTCAGGAGCCGACTCCGACCTGCCGTTGGGTGTGGGGTTTTCTCACCGTTCATTGAAGATCTTATGGTGGCTTTGAGTGGTTATTACTCCCCTTTGGGTCGTTGTCTCTTTGACACATTCCCCGTTTCCCTTCGTCTTTCTCTAAATATTTCAACTATGGTGTACTTGTTCATGAGAGAATTTATCATATTGATACTATCATATTTGCAAATTTTTGTATTTATCATTTTTGTAATTCCCAAATATTATTCTGACCACCTGTTTATAGTGCCCACATCTCACTATTTTATATTACCAAGTTTTCTTACAATCGATTTGATGAGCGTCCTGTGTTTCTCTTTATGTTGTAATGGTCAACTAGCATGGGAAATCAGTATTTTGTCGGGCAACGGATGAGAGTGATTGTGAGAGCATTTTGCCTGTTTAATTTGTTTGTTGACGATCCCGCATCAATGACCACAAAAGACAGGGATGTAATGTTGTTCGACATTGAGCAAGCAATTCCGCTGAAACTGGTCTTAGTAGCCGTTTTTATCTTACTATGAGGTATGAGCAAAGGTAACTGTCGAAGGCCTCATGATGAATTTAAGACGAAGAACAATAATTAAAGCTTGTTCCTTTGCTTGGTTCTACCATGTATTTTGTAGTGATTTTTCTCATGTACATTTACTCCATATCCTTTCATTGTTTATTTAACTGTCATTTAGAAAGGCAATTTTTTTAGCAATTAGTTTTGTTATAAGTGTCTAAGTCGTATCTTCTTCCAAAATATTGTAAAATGGTTTAGATGGACACAAAAGGGTTTTTCATCTTTATTCATCTGCAAATGTGTAAGAAAACATATTAAAGCAATTCTGAGGAACCTTCCCAGATACCAACTAACGTCATTTTTGAAAATGGACCAACATGGGAACAAAATTCATGGCTAAATGGCCATACCTCTTTATTTTATAATTTTCAATTGTGCATAAAGTGTTAGATTTCCAATCTTAATTGTTTCTTAATTCAAATAGTCCTTTTATTTAGCGTATATATGAAGCTTTTGTTGGCCACCGCACAACATAATTACAATGTTTTTTTTTCAACAGCTAACTGTAACAGCTACATATGTTGTATTTTATACTAGAATACAAATTAATATTATGCAGCAATCTAAACTCATAATTTGTTTTTGTGTATAGTATATATCACAATTCTAATACTTATCTGATTTATGTCTTTGAATGTCTGAAATGAAATCAAATTTTATGAGATAAAAACAATAAACAGAGGGCGTTTTCAAGTAAACCGAGTACATACAACTTGTCCTTATCGTTACAATTACAGTTTCCAACAGCTTTACAGTGGCTCGTCAAAATATATAAATCTAGATCGTGCTTTTATTAAATGGCCCAAATCTAAGTTTAATTCGCTTTATATGAAAACTTAAAATAAGTTTTGCATTTTTTAAAAACCAAAATAATGAATTAAAATCGCATTTGTTTAATAAGCAAATTACATAACCCAAAAGATACGTGAACAGTAACAGCAAGATATGTTTTGGAGAAATACCAACTTTCACTGAAGTAATGATGATGAGATTGTCATTGTAACAATGATATTAAACCTAAAAAAAAACCAAACAAACAAACAAACAAATAAAAAATCGTAGTTCAATCTGTATTGGTATATTTTTAACAAATATCCAAGAGAGAGTAATCACATGACATGGCCATTCTACATATTTATTTTAGTAGCTTAGCAAAATAAGTTACGCAGATCATTGGTCTCTTCGACCTAGAATGATAAATTGACATAGATCAAGGTCATAATTGACCTTTTGCCATCCTACAGATTTATTTTGGAAAAATTAGTTACGCAGAGCATTGGTCTCTACGACCTTTAGTAATATATTGGGATAGATCAAGGTCATAATTGACCTTTCGCCATTCTACAGATTTATATTGGCCAAATCAGTCATGCAAATCATTGGTCTCTACGACCTAGATTAAAACATAGCATAAATCAAGGTCATAATTGACCTTTCGCCATTCCGCAGATTTATTTTGGCAAAGTCAGTAACGCAGATCATTGGTATCTACGAAATAGGGTAATATCATGGCATAGATCAAGGTCATAATTGACCTTTCGTCATTGTACATAGATCAAGGTCATAATGGACCTTTCGTTATTGTACAGAATTATTTTGGCCAAGTCAGTTACGCTTATCATTGGTCTTTACGACCTTGAATATTAACATTTCATAGATCAAGGTCATAATTGACCTTTCGCAGTTCTACAGATTTATTTTGTCAAATATCAGTTTCGCATATCATTGGTCTCTACGACCCCGGCTTGATGAGTATTTTCTTTTTTTCTGCAATATTATCGAAAACCCTTTCTGTACATAGACGATGTACTTTCTCTAAATAATCCTAAATTTAAGGAGTATTTACATCAGATCTATCCAAATGAGCTTGAAATTAAAGAAACAATTGAAACACCTACTTCAGCTTCGTACCTAGATCTTTTATTGTAGATTGACGAAGATAAACGTTTGAAATCTAAGCTATATGACAAGCGTGATGATTTTAATTTCCCAATTGTGAACTTTCCTTTTCTTAGCAGCAATATACCAACCTCTCCAGCCTATGGAGTGTACATTTCACAGTTGATTCGTTACTGTCGAGCGTGAAGTTTGTACAGTGATTTTTTTAACAGAGCAAAAAAAAAAACTATCCAAAAGCTGCTTAGTAAGGGATTTGTTCAACCTATGTTTATTTCATCCCTCAAGAAATTATATGGACGTCACCATAACATCATCGAAAGATATGACGTGTCAGTATCCCAAATGAAAGTGGACATTTTCAGCTAGATTCACGTCTTCCCGGATTTGACTACCGACTTTGACATTTTTCCGGATTGAATCACTCACATTGTGACGGGTGCTGTTAACAGAGCAGGACATGCTTACCCTTCCGGTGCACCTGATGTCACTCTCAGCTTTACTGGAGTTCACACTGTGAGTGCCTTTGTTTTGAATGTTGTAATTTCTGTTTCTGTGTTTTGTACCTGTCTAACTTCATTGTTTTTTGTGTCTAACGTCATTGTTTTCTTTGTTCTCATTTTGGCCGTGTCTTTGGACTTCGAATTTTATAAATTTCACTCCTTTGTTCCTTTGGTATTCTACTGCCGTTGTTTCTATATGTACGGCAATATCAATATATAGTGTATAGTTAAAACTGAGTTTTTGGAAGATAGAATTCCCCAAAAATGTCACAAAGCTGTATTGATATAGCAAATATAACAGGAAACACTATCAATGGCGCAAAATTACAATCACATGCCACAATCTACCAGGGAACTGCACAAGAAAATCACAAAAAGACAAACGTAGACAACGATAGAAACTCGGGATAGCCGGACTTGGTACCATACCGGCATCAGCAAGGGATAGCAATAGGTTAAAACCGGTTTATGGGTACCCAAACCTCCCTTTCTCTATCCCGTTTCCCTTTAGAATAATAAACATAAACTTAAAACCAAATACAGATATACAAACTTCTACTCTGTGATACAGAACGTATCTTTATTACGTCTAATCAGCTAATGTTTACAGATTCTGATAGGATGCAATTTCAAGGTTTTCAGTACACATTAAGCAAACTCAATTTGGCAGGATATATTTCGAGCTTATTTTCAAGACTATTGTATCAAACAAGCTATCTAAGAGATATGATATGTAAGGTTGTTGGATTTAGACTTTAAGTAAGATGATTAAAGGGACCCATGAGATTACCAGTGGAGGATGACAAAAGGTTTCACAATGATTGGTTGTTATTTACTTAAAAATACTAAAATACCGAAGTTGCATAATGAACTGTCAATTTCGTTATTTCGTTATGCTGTATACGTGTTTCAAGGAGTAATCTCTCATCAGCAGCACTAGAATCAAATTAAATGGAAAACCATAGTCCAAAGGTATCAAAAATAAAGTACTCTTTACCAAAAAATATCGAATTAGGACGCAAAATCCAGTAATAAGGACATCCTAGGAGTGCCATACACGGAGTGAAGCCTCAGTATTTTTAAGGGGTAAGAATTTTGACAAACAGTAAATTTCTATAAAACACAAGGAAATTTTTCATGTCAGGCAAGTCTGACTATTGGTCCATCAGCAGTGGTATCGGCCCAATGGTTTCAAAATACTAAAATACCGAAGTTGCATAGTGAACAGTAAATTTCGTTATGCTGTAAACGTGTTTCAATGAGTCACCTCTTATCAGCAGCAATAGAATCAAATAAAATGGAAAGCCTTGACCCAAAGGTGTCAAAAAAGAAGTATTCATTACTAAAAATATAGAAATAGGAGACCAAATCCAGTACCAAGGAACATCCTAAACCCACATGTTAAACATTGTTTCTCTCTCTTTCTCTCTCTCTCTCTCACTCAGAAAAAAAAGAATCGCAACATTTGAACTAATCGCATTACTTTACAAATTATAATCATCATTTATAAGATAAACTGAACAGTTGCTTATCACAGTTCAACAGTTATTATATCTGTATGCCCACGTTGGCAAGCAACACAGCTGCATCTCAGCATGGACTCGACTACATGTCTCACAGGTATTGTGATGAATTTCTCTGACCACACTTATTTATCAAAAGGGAGGTATTCCAGCATTACAATGCCAAACCGAACACGGCACATATGAGGACATATAACTTCTGACTTTTGAAGCCAACAGAATGTGAATTTGATGCGTTGGTTGTCCCGTTCATAGATCCTACCCTACTGACAATATGTGAGATGAATTGTGTCGACACGTGTGACAACGCCAATCGATAACCACAGAAAAATATTCAGCACAGCATTTAATCTTTTCCAGTTCTGTAAGTGCTATGTGCAAACCATATTACATGATTTGACCTTGGTGTCTAAATGTGGCTTCAAAGTATGGTCTTTTGGTCCACAATCCATGTGTACGGAGTGCAGAAATTCTGCGTAATCAAGGGATGTTAATAGATGATATTTTAGCATCGACGGTTCTTTTCCGTAGGCAGAGCAGCCGAATGTTTTGATTCTGGACTGCAAATGTGACACGTGGTCGGCCAGAGCAAGGACCGTCTGCAGTAAGACCTTACTGTTGGTATTATTTCAAGATACCTGGAATCGTGCGCGGATGTACGTTGTAATGTTTAGCAACAACAATCTGGGATTTGTCGGCTTGGAGTCGTACAATATGGTCGTCATCATTTGATTTTACGACTGCATTCAAGAAAGGAAAAAAAGGTCTCATACCTTAAGCACCAGCTTTTAAATAATCCATAATTTCACGTAAAAGTCATGTAAATATTTGTACATGCTCTGTCGATGGCATGTTACGCAAGCTGTCTTATCCAGCTAATAGTTGATTTCATTTTAATGCTCTCAATCTGAATCCTTTCAATGGGATTTAGTTTGTTGATCAGAAGAATGTACTTTTTTTCATTTGTAGGTAAGTTTTTCTTATGAAAAACTTGTAAAAAACATGTATTATCTTGCTTTTCTAATTTATGAAGGTGCCAATAAACATTTCTAATGAAATCAGAAAACAGAGTGCCCTGATTAAACGCTATCACTTGTCAGAAAAAATCTATAGGTTATGACAGGAGGCACACCACTTACTCGCCCTCCCTTTGACTCTTATGTTAAATTCCGGGATTTCAAAAATATGTCAAATAAGAAAATATAATTGAATTGATTTTGTACATAGTCGCAACAGAGAATTTTCGGTATTTGGTCGTATTTCATTCTATCCGTTCTAGCTTGTTACGCAACTTAATCATGTTTTTTAACTGTTCTTTGCTCCCTGTCGTTCATCTGGAAATATTCTATGATCTTGCTGATTATAACATGTATCAATTGGCTGGAGTCACTACAAATTATAAGGCACTATTTTTATAGTACTATTTTCGTGGTCTGTCAAATATTGGCGTATTGAAATAGTGAAGTGCCCCCTGACAATAGTATGGCTTTGACATTTTACACAATCTGGGCACACAGAAGCTATAGTTAGTCGTCATATAAGCGGGAGGTTGATGCATCATTAAACCTGGTTTAACCCACCATTTTATTTATAAAATGCCCGTTCCAAGTCGGGAATATGACGGCTTGCCAAAAATGTTCTGTGTTGGATTGTGTTTCCCTGATTTAGTCGAATGTTATACGGATTTTCCTTACTGGTCTCTTCCTTTGATCGTTTCGGACTTTTATTGTCACTTTCATTTCATTGTTGATTATTAATCTTAATCTTATATAAATAACACAAAGATTTGTGGTTAACCATGAATCTTAGTGTTTGGAAGATTACACTTGAACTGTTTGTTTTGCATTCATTACAGATGGATTTATAGCATGTGTTCACTTTTGTCAAAAGTAAAAAGTTTATATATTGCTAAAATGTAAAGGCCAATATAAAACAACGTCAGTAGAATACCGAAGGAACAAAGGAGTGGAATTTACTACAATCGAAGTCCAAAGATACGTCCAAAAAGAGGACACACAAAACAATGACGTTAGACAGAGACAACAATGACGTTAGACAGATACAAAGCACAGAAATAGAAATCACAACATTCAAAACAAAGGCATTCAAAATAAAGTAGAAGTATGCAAACAATTATATTAATAGCAAAACTTAAGGATAAAGACAGCAAGTTAGACTATGCCATAGACAGTCCAATGGTCAAATAAAAAACACAACTTTAATAAAAATCCTTGATCAAGACATCGACATTAGAAATTATTTGAATAGAGCATCAAAATTTCAGGCTAATGGCTTACAAGTATTGCTTAAGATGACACAAAAATTTGACTTCCAAGAGGGCGTAAAGTTTGCAGTTTACATTACGACTTTCAACTGGAGGTGTGACGGGTGCCACTCGTGGAGCAGATCATGCTTACCCATCCGGAGCACCTGATGATATTTCAGTTTCTGTAGGTAGCTATGCAGAATATTGAACTTTTCCAGATATTTCAGCAAATTCCTGCTCTAATAATGGGTATCATTTACAACAGGAAATAAGTTTTTGTCATTTATGATACCTGATGATACCCCAGTTTTTTTAGGGGTTCACACTGCTAGTGCTTTAGTTATGTGGCATTCTTGATAATTTGTTTTGTCTTTGTCATACTGTCTCAAATCATGATGGATATGATTTGCCATGATTTTGGATTTATGATTTTAGAATTCCCCCTTTCCTCGATGTATACCAAGTACCAATTTTACCGACTTTCAAAATTATTGGGATTTTGTATAGATTATGAATTTCTTTATTCACATCGTAAATAGACAACTTTTTTTTCTCTTCTTTTCTTTTTTTTCTGTATACCTCTAAAAAAGGCAACCCGTTCTCTTTTTTTAATTTTTTTTCTTTCTGTATATGTTCAACATGGAGATATTGGTGCTTGCAATTCTCAGTAACCATTTAGTCTCATCTTACAACTTCATGGTAAAAAAACAACGGATTAAGCTTGGAATTTCCTTACTTGATTTCTTAATTTTATAGCTTTTCAGGTGGGAGTAGCCAACTTTAATGCAGTTGGCGTGGAATAAAGACATAACTTCCATACTAAATGCTTGTTAGAGGAAAGTGGACTAAGTCGCGGCATATTGGAACAAAAACTGATGTTTCACATCTTAATTCAGTTATGACAACATAAATAAAAAAACTGTTAAGTAAATGAGTATTTCGGCTCGGAAACTCCTTCCGTATTCAATTCTTAATTTTTCAAATGAGCGATGGAATTCACCATTAACTTCTAACAACTATAATTTTCTTATCATAAAGATGAGAATTTTTTTAATTAAGGGTTTTCGGGGGTTGAATTTTATAATATATATTTCCCATTCCGCTCTGAAAATCTACAATTGCAATATCGCAAGTATATGACATGCTATTTGAGGTTTCTGAGCGCAGTGATAACTGTGTGATATAAGAGGTATACATTAATGAAAAGTGATGGAGTTGTGATTAGCATTAAGAGATATATAAATTATTAGTGAAGATGGGAAATGTAAACAACTAGTACGGATAGTTTTCATTCTCTCCTTGAAGTTAAGTGATAATAATAACATCATGACATATCAGTCAATTAAGCAATCATGATTTATAAGAAAACACTCAACATAATCATAAAATAAACACTTAAAATTATCAGTATTATGCTTAATCGATTGTTTTTGCCTTGCTGATTTTCCTTCTTTTATTTCATTAGAAAGGCTATAATAAACATTTTCAATTTTACTAGAATCAATATTCGACCTCCATTTTTCTACGTCAAGATCTGATATATTAACGTTTTCACAATAAATGTTTCTATAAATGTTTATGCGTTCTACCCTTGACAAATATTCTGTGATTTTTGTTATTTTTAATATAATAGTTATGATTACTGTTTGTACACTTATATTTTTGATTGTAAGCAGTAAAAAGGAAACAATGTATTCTTCATTTCAGGAAATTTAATAAGTAAAATCTTCTACACTTCTGTCAGATATTTATAATAGTATAAGAGGATAATATTCTCTTGGTTTGAACTTCGATATTTTACAGTGTATTGAAAAGACAAAACGTTGATTGTGGTGAAGCTCAATTTAGTTGACATAACGGAGTTCGTCACAATAGGAAGAAGTCAGGCCTCAACGACCTTGAGTTTTGCAAAATTATTTTTCTTCATTCAAGTTGAACTTTTATGCTCATCTTTTTTTACTTGCAGCTTTTAAGCTTTCAATTAAATCGTTCACCAGTTCTATCATTCTCCATTCAACGATTGCTTTAGGTGCAGTGTAGAGAATAAATTAATCTAAAGCCAAGATAATTTTAGGCATAATTTTGCAGCTTCTACTTTTTCCATTTTATATTCTAAAACTTCGAAATAACTACATCTGATAGTTTATTATTATAACAAAAAAATTGTAAAAATGCCAATTCCTAAATCGATTCCTTCCAATATATTTGTATCGATATATAACGTTGCTGCTAGGGTTGATCTGATTCGCAGGAAAAAATCATCAATTATTGGAGGGAGTTGTATGATTGGTAATTCTGATCGCACTAATCAATGAAGATGAATAACTAAAGTGAGTATTTAGTTTAGTATGGACAAAACTTCAATATTTTGTCCACACAACTAATGAACTTTCATTTACTCGGAAAAGTAATCACCTTCCGTGCATTAGTTTACAATGAGTGCATGGACTTCACTGTTTATGCATTTATATCCGTTAAGGTAGCACAACAGTCTTCTGAAGAAAATTTTCGGTCCCTGACTTTTAAAGCCTGTAACTTCATTATTGATAAAGATATAATGACAAACGAGGTATCAAATTGAAGGAAACTGATTAAATTGACTCTTAATGCTCATTTAAAGAGTATTCCTTTTAAGTATCAATGTCTAATTTACCATATATGGCAAAAATTTGAGTTTTTGAGGTAATATTTTAACGAAAATAACTTTTACATCTTTACTGGTAGCTGAATTCTGTTTGCCTTATCTGAAAGATCCATTAAAATACAACAGAACTGTCTCTCAGATTTTTGATATAGGATCTGGTTTGAAAATAAATGAAATTTAAATTTTAACTGGAAGAAATTTTGCTTTTTCAAAATTTAAAAATTAATTTAATTTTAAACCAGACCTAGTATAAAAAATCTGAGACACGATTTTGTTGCATTTTTTAATGTATTTTAATTAAGGTTAATATTTTCAAAAATGCAAAGATTTTCAGCATATATTTTTTTTAAATTACCCATGTATTAGTGAATTTCGATATATGCTTGATAAAAATGTATTTAAAAACATTCTTTGAAATTGTTAATTTCTTATGTTTCGGTTCTAGTGCTGCTGATGAGGAATTAATTTCCGGAATGGCAATACAGGTCATTAAAAATAATTGCATTAGGAGTTAACATTATGTTTTATGGACTCGTTTTCATTTACTCCATATCCATTCGTAACATATTTAAAAAATTGACACCAGCAAACACCTACAATGACTGAAACTTTCAATTAGAGCAAAATCTATCAGTGAACCTCACAAATAAGACATAGATGAAAGAAAAAAAAAACCAAACGTACACAACAATAAGAACTCGGGACAGTCAGACTTGGAATTGAAAAAAAACAGAGGAAGGGTTTAACCGGTTTTGGAACCCTTTTTCAATTCAGCTTCCTTTTAGTAAAATAAACATAAAAATATAACACAACAAGGAATGAAAAAAGAGTAAATGATAAGAAACATCTATAATGGCTGAAAATTGCAATTACATGCTACAATTTGCCAGGGAAAACACATGAAAAACACAAATAAGTCAAAAGACAAACGTAAACAATGCAATAGACAAACGCCATCTGTGATAGGAACTCGGGACAGCCGAACTTGGTATTTAATTGCAGTTGCTGTGTGTAAATGATGTCCACATAATTTATAAACTTGGGATTGTCAATAGTAAGGATATCGTCGATTTACCTGCTGTTACCATTGAAAAAAGAAATAAGTTTATCACTGATTTTTTGAGGTTTTTTTCATGAAGTCTCGTTCGTAATGTTGCATTTTTGAAGTTTTTTTCATGAGGTCTCGTTCGTAAAGAACAAAGAACAGAAAAGATCTGCAATTAGAGGTGCGGAATTTGTATCCATGGAAATAAATATGACCAGTTGATAAATAGTATTGCCAAAACGAACAAAAATGTCGTCCACCAAACGATTGCGTGTGTTAATCATATTATCGCATGTCCAGAAACAATCATTATTGTAGGTAATTTTAAAAAAGAACAAATGAACTGCAGGTCAGAAAATTTAAAAGACCATTTAAAAAGCCGTCTCAATATTTATTTAATCAAATTATGCAGAAGGGTTTTGTAAAGTGTTGAAAAATTATTACTGTCGATGGATGAGACTGGTCTTTGAATTGATTGTAGTTTCTCTAAAACTTCAATAGAATTCGTCACACTCCAAAAGTGATTTACACCAGAGTTTGATTAGTTTTGATGAGTTTTTCAAAGAATTTAATAACCAACTCCTTTATACAAGTAAGTTTACTAGTAAAATGTGTGGATAAAAATTAGTAGTAGAACACTTACTAGATGCCGAAATAAAGCGATGTTTGAAGGGTTTTTTGAAGCTTAGGGTGTTATCTTAAGGTTTAATTTAAGCATTTCAGAATCCTTAAAATGTTGTTTGGTTAACATTTTTACGCTCCAATTGGTATGTTTGAAAGAGTCTGACTTGTCCAGTTCGTTTTGTTGGACATTGGTGTAGAATTTCATTCAGACCATAGCAGCGTTGTTGTTGGAAGCTTTGTCAAGAGGTACAAACACAAATTGTTTACCAAGATCCTTCAATTTAGACTTAATTCTATTTATAGACAGCTTAGGAGCTGAATTAACACAATTGTCTTTATAAAAACTTATTCTGTTGGTGACCTTATTTTCTTCATGTTTTATGTACTTCATTATAAAGGTACTCGTCTTGATAAGTTATTTTTTTAAGTTGGATTTTTACTGTGAGTCTTTTTGTGTATTTATTTTTAGCAATTCACCACACAAGAAAGCGAGTTAACACAACTGCAGTTTTTGCTCCTGTCCCAAGTCAGGAATATGTTGTTCATTTACTTGTCCTTGTCTTCTTATAGAATTTAAGTTTCTTGATATCCGGGTTAATGGATGTGGTTTGTTTCCATTACTTTTAAGGGCCATTTAGGGCTTACGTTATAGTGCGAGGTTCCTCACTGTGTCTAAGACCATACGGTGACCCCAAGATGCTTTGTTTTGGGTTGTTTTAACCTGGAGATGGGGTGTTGTCTCCTTGACATGTATCCCATTTTCTTTCTTTTTCATATTGGTACTAATTTTATCTTTAAATAAATGTATAGCATGTTTGTCTGCACTTTCTCATTTGCATAATTTTTTACAATAATTAGGTACCGCGTCTTATAATCAAAGCATGCTTGTCAGTTAATTTTCGAAGGTGAGCTATATTTAAGCCCTTTTCTAAAGAATCGTCAAACTATGTTTCCCTGTCCCATTGTCTCTTTGGTTGATCAGGGGATTTTTCTACAATTTCTAGCGGTTGAATTTTGATATACTTTATCTACAATGATGTTAAGATTCCCTGTTAATATATGTCCGCAAGGGTCATAGTGATGAGGCGATGTGGAACAGCCAGCTGGTAGGGTAGTTTTTCTCGAAATCAGCATCGCAGGTAATAGAAGAGTAAATGAAAAAAATGATTCTAGTAGTTTTTTTTATGAGAAAAGGAAATGACAGGCATGTCCTGATTGTCAAAAAGAAGGGTACGAGTTATTGAATATCTGGGGTCCGAAAAATGCCTGCAATATCAATAAAGTCTATTTCTCAATAAATATATTTAATTTTCAAAATTTGTTTTACGTTTTTATCGGGATTGTCGATTCTCGGATAAAGCAAATGAAAGGATAATGCATTAATAATTTTAGAACATTCATACGGTGAACTATTAACAGACATAGTATCATATTCCAAAGAAATTTATTATATATATATATATATATATATATATATATAGGTTGTTTTACAGGAATTGAACAAAGTTTAGTGAACAATCCATGCCACCCATTCTTGTAAACAGTATATAGATCTTTAATATTTACGAGGTTTTAATTTTATGATTTACTCTTCGACCATATGACATGCGATGGACCAATTTCGGAGAAGAAATACCCATGATGTCAATAGAAGTGAACTGAGAAATGGTTCCCTGTCCCATTATACCCTAGTGGATAAGCTGTCTGTAATTTTTTATTCAAGACAGTTCACACTCTCTTCTAGATCTTACAAATTGTATCTTTGGTTGACCAGGTAATTTTTCTACAATTTCTAACGGTTGAATTTTGATATTCCTCCTATTATGATTATAAATTGAGTAGTGATGGTATAAACAAGACTTAAACTTGTTTGGAAATCCGATACGATACAAATGCTCTTAGGTATGTCGTTGTACGTCTTTGAATACAACATTTGTAATTAGTACATGATCATAAATGAAACTGCCAATTATATTCCTTTTTCCCATTTTCTCGTGCAATTTAACAACTTAATTTTCAGCAATGTTTAACACGACAGAAAAGCAAAAATTAAGTAAAATTTTCAACCAAAAAACATGTGTTAGTTCAAAGAGGTAAAAATATTTTTAACTGCATTTATACCAAAGTCAAAAACAGATCAAATAATATTAACGAATAGATCTAGGTGTATTTTGTGTAACCTAAACAGAAAACGGAACAGTAAAAACTAAAAGGCTTAAAGCATACTTCAAACCCGTTAAATATAAAAAAAATGAACAGATGGAAAATTTTAGGGGAAAAGGCATAATTTCTTGAATTCTTGATCAAAGAAGAGTAACTCAAATTAAGCATACAACGGAATTATTTAAACATTGCATTTTAAAATCGATTTCTAATGAATAGACAATGAGCAAGTAAAATTACTTTTTAAGAGTGCGAAAAAGGATATTTTAGCAGTGTAAAATTATGTTAATAAATCACTACCGAATTAATGTTGTTAAAACATGCAAACAATTACGCATCTCATTGGATTTTTCTTTATGCATCAGAATGGAACAAGTCATTTTGAATCAATTGTATTTGATGACATTTAAGTATAAAGAAGATATTACAAATAAATAAACGTCTTACAAATATGATGAGTACATTTACTTCAAAGAGTTCGCCATCCACTAGACTATGACAACAAAGATGATTTCGATCTCCCAATGCATTGTTGTAGAAAAGTGGTCGGTTGTACTTCTGTAAATTTTACAAGTATAGGCAGAGTTGTCGTTTCATTTTCTATTCCATATCCACTTTTGTTTTTCACTTTCAACACATTTTGATAGTCTTATTGAACGAGAATGCAATGCTGTCAGGCATAGTCCTGTTCCGATGTGTTTAATCATATTGTCCTTAAAAAGGTAAAAAAGGAAATAAAATGAAATGACATATTATGATGAATGGTTTCATGTTTTACTGATATCTTCACACATGCAAACATTGAGTTATTAAATATCCTCGTTTTGATTTCAAAGTCTTAATATATACCAATACAGCATTGAGCAGTCAAAAGTCAATACTGTAAATAAAGCTTTTGCTGATGGCTATTTTGACAGCATGTGTCTCTTTTGTCTAAACGTTCCTATCACTCTTATAAACTTTTTGTTTCGTTTGAAAGAAAATTGCTATTGACGTCGTTTTACAGAAATGCTTGCGATTTATTACAAACAATATCATTGACTTGCTTAAATTTTTCAAGTTATAACATTAGTTCCACCTAGTAGCTTAATCAATTAGAATAGAAAAAAACTTGCACGCCATCATGGTCGTTTCTCTTTACTATTCAGTCCTGAGGTAAATTCGTATAGATTTTACAAGAGATCATATGAATCAAGGATTTTACGCTTCGTCTTGATGCCTTTCTGAGTATGATGTGATATAAAATTGATAAATAAGATGTTGATGTTTAATAAGCAGTATATACACTTGGTCATAAATATGGAAAAGTAGTATTTTCTATGCAAAATTGAAGTTTGGAAGCATTATGCAAAAAGGTGTGTGGATGAAAGTAAAATATTTTGCTTTAAACATTGTTTTCTATCTGTGAAGTGCATAAGTCTCTGATTCTACGAGTCTGTCGCACGACTCTTTCAACGCGTTCTCGAACCCACCTTTAGTGAAAATGGGACATTTTTTATATCAAATATTGGGAGTACAAATATTTCCCAAAACTGCAATTTTCGATGTCCATTGGGTACAAGAATGATTTAAGTGATAATTTCAGCGATTTTTAAAGGATAATTTGAATTTTTGAAAACAAACAGCCCTTAAATATCTCAGGCATTCTCAAGAAAAGGGTATATTTTCACCTTGCTATACTCCCACTGTACGAAAGTCTTGAAATCACAAGCTACCATCTCCACACTGTCACCAGCGGGTACTAAACAATTCATCCCCTGTCTTATCTCCTTATCATCTGACCATTCCCAGAACTGTTAAAATACAATATTGGTTGTCATGTAGTTTAACTATATTTAGCTTTTCAATAGTATATTTCAATCTCTGATTATTACTTTTAATAGAAAAAAACTTCAACAAGTTATTATTCTAAAGACACTAGATTCACGTTTAAAACATACAAAATTTCCTTAAAATTGTATCTTTTTTCTAATCTAGTTTCAGAAATAATATATTATGTCTTAGGTAATAATAGTTGATAGGAAATTGCTTTACCCTTAATGATAATGAAGACTTTCGACATTTCTTTATGCATAATGTACACTGTACTCACAAAATGTTACATACTGAGCTTTTAACCTTCTTGGGCCAGTTATTGACTTCTTGTTAATTTTTCATAGAACATTATATTTATTAATCGTCATCAAATTGATATAAGTCACAGAAATAAATTTTCACAGTCATGCAATAAAGCTGATTAGAGAGAACCAAGTGTAAAAAGGCTTACATCACCTGCAAGTAGCCTTGCCAATGACAAATATCCAGTACCAATTTTGAATGGTGATAACTGAAGCACAAATCCTTTCCATGCAACTTGTGTATTTTTGAATTTCCAAGATTTACAATCTGTGAGTAAATAAAGTAATTTGTGTAAGTTTTCCATAACAAATTTAAACCAAATAAGGTCGTGTCTATAAATCTACATTTCATAACAGTAATGTGATATTTGCATTTGAATGCCCATATCTCGAACGCATCTATATCAACAATGTTTTGCTTGTATTTTGTAGTTTGAAGTCATGCATTTATCATTGTCTTTAAATTCAACGGCGCTGCTATAAAGATCACTATACTATGAGATACTAGGTTTTTTTTTAATTTTTCGTCAATTAATTTAGCAAAATAAATTCAAAATGAATGTATTTTATTACGATATGATATTCTTCTAAGAACTAAAACTAAATGTAGATTGGACAGTCCATGCAAACTTCCAGTCTGAACTTGATGAGCAGTTCTATTAATCTTAGGTCTGATTTAATTGTAACATATTCAATTAAGTTCAAGATAATGGAAAATTACAATGTTTATACATGTAAAGCAAGATAGATTTTTCAACGCAAATCTCAATGTTTTATTAAGGAAGTTTCATATGACACTGGATGTAAATGTTTTGCCAGTTTGTTTTTAATTAAAACTTACAGCTCCTGAAGCCCTTAAATTGACAGGTACATAAAGATGAACTATTTCTCTCACGTAGTCCAAGAAATATTGAAATGGTCTGCAATTGTTGTCCCTTCTTATTTTTCTTCTGCTTGCTACATTACCAGTTTTTAGCTAAAAAAATAACAGCTGTTGAATTAGAAACATTGGTCGGTTATCACCCTGTTACAAGTTAGTTATATATAGTTTAAGCCGAGACAATTCTAATTAGCATATTAATAGCCTCTTTTGATATTGAAATTGAAAATTATCTCCACTTTAACCATATATAACTAACTTGGTACAGGGAGATAGCGGAGCGATGTTTCTCATGGTATGACATATATCGAAGCAATGCATTTTAATGACTCAATTGGACAGTGTTCTAGATGTCCGTTTCGTTTATGTTTTCCTAAGTTCAAAGTGCATCACAATCATAAAATGATCGACTTGTACACTATTTCTTTGTGTCTACTCTGATTTCCATTTTTATATTTTACAACGGGTGTGTTGCACATGATGAGTTCCTGGCATTTTATTTGGTTTCACATAACCTTAGCAAACTCCATCGGTACTTTATGTTGTTGTACAATACTAAAAGATTTTTAATGCATTGTATGCGTAAATACACAAATAATTCGCAGTGAAAAAAAAACTATTTATTATTGTGTTGCGCTCTGGAAAGTCCATATTGTAATCGTGGTTTCATATGTATTATTATAGACTCTCTTACACGATTTGTTTGTATCATTTAAGGTATATGGGTACTCCAATTTTTTTCCATAGATTTTTAAAAAATTTTGACAGGAAAGTTTCCTTATTATATAAGCATTGATATAAAAAAATAAAAAAGGGGTGGTCCACCGTGCTTGTTTTTAAAATAACTGATACCAAAATAATCAAATATTTCTAATGAAATATAGGGTATTGTTGATTTCTTTAAAACTATTCCATAGATTTCTTTCTTTTACTCTTGTGTTAGCCCTTTGAACATACTTTCAAAAATTATAAAGAAAAATGATGGTCACCGACTTTGTTTTCCCTATAATTTGTAAAATGTGAATTTTCATAGTGATATCTATGTAAAATTTTTTTATCAGATTATCTCTCTTTTTCAAAAATCCTCTTCCAATTTATTTAATTATCAAGTTACCATACCTCGTCTAATTAGATAAAGATATGTGAAATCAAGTCCATGTACGTCCTTTGCATTTTGTATTATGGATATAATATTGATTGATTCATTACAAATAAAAATATGTGCATATTTAAAAACCAGATAATACCATAACAGTATAAATAACAAATTCAAAATGGCGGAAGACTACCGATCAACCTTAAGCTTCTATATTTAAAAATCAATAACTTACCGTATAATTACCTAGTCTTTCAAACACAAGGTGCTTATATTGATCCATCCATACCTCAGCGACTCTGTAAGAGTTTGATATGTCATATTTGGCTAGTTCGTCATTCCATATTATAGAAGATCTGTACAGGTGTCCAACGTGAGAACATGGCAACATTTCCATATCCCCACCACACAGCACGTACTATAGAAATATCATGCAAAGAGAATACATTGCAACATTTCCATATGCCCATCACGCATTACATACTATAGAAAACCATACAAAGAGAATTCAATATAGCATATGTTCAGCTGAAAATGTTTGGAATGTTGGACAATGGAATTCACCTTCCTCCTTTTCCCGATAGGTGTCGCTGCTGCACTATCAGGTAGTTCGCGGGAAAACTGGTATTTCACGCATGTTAAAAAATTGTTCCTTGTGCGTGAATTTTCCCGGTATCTTGACGTCACAGAACAAAACCTGATAGTGCAGTGGCGACACCAAACGGGAAAAATATGGAAGATGCATTCCATTGTCAAGAGGATTTTTTTTTCATACAAGGGATAAAAGGTGAAAGATGCAAAAAAAAAAACTTAAGTCCATATAAAAGAAATCGTTATTTGTATTACTGAACAACTATTTGCCTTTTAGTGGTGACTATTATGGAGTCTAAAATGCATGTAGAGAACAATATTAGTTGTGAAGGGAAAAAGATTACAGTCTGTATCAGGAAGCATTTAGCAAATGGGGTTAATAACAAAATTACCGTACCGAATAGCCAACGTTCAAGTGGGAACAGACAAAGCAGGCGTCAAAATTGCCATCCCTAACAGTCCGGACTTCGTACAAGCATTTCAAAAGAAATGGTGGCTTATTGCGCATAAAACGCCCGATAGCAACTCAACAGTAATTGCTATTGAAAGATCATTCCAATATTAAGTAATATTTTTCCACAAGGGACTGTTATCTATTATTATGCTTCCTGTAAGAAACTGCATTAATAGTGTCTAATATACTATTTTGGCATAGTATACCTGCAGCCATGTACTATGCCTGTCACGTGACTTGGTAGGCGGAGCTACAGTATTGACAATCAAAAAGTGATGAAATCTTGCTTGTAGGGATCTACTGTCATAGAAACAACCTTAATTTGGTAATATTTCTAATAAAATAAAGTGTTTACCCCATTCATTTTACTTATTTCTTCATTTTAGATCATGAAATAAAGGAATTTTTGAGATCCGCCATAAAAAGTTATTTTTCAAATTTCCATGACATTATGCAACTATTTGAAATATATGAATTTAAACTGATAGTGCACGACCCTTCGGGTCGTGCACTATGGTCTCAACCCTGACCACTATTTTGGCATAGTCATTGCTAAACACAATGTTATTATCATATTAAAGAACTTTTTAAGGACCGTATGAGACAGGATTTTTTGAAGCCTTGGTTAATAAGGCGGTCACGGAGATAACTATGTCTAATGTGAAAGTCTGTATAATTTGGGCTGGCTGTCGTGTAACGATCAGCTGTGTAACATAAACTCCGTAAGCAGGAGAAGTTGGAATATTACTGTCCATATTGGGGAAATCGTTTTATGAAATTAAAATCGTCGTACATTTAGTACTGACATGATCATTGTCGTCGAATTCCACATGCAAGCCCAAAATAAGATATAAATCTTATGGTTTCTGTCGTTTGCTTTGTTCCGAATTCTGAAGCATATGTTGATGGGACCCATTTAACATAAGATGCGCTATTAAAGTGAAGAATATCAACAGTGTGTTTATATAAGAGAGATTGAAGGATCTAGCATCTTTTAATTTATTATCTTTTACGATTTCTTTGATTCGTGATTTTAGTTTACCACGAGAAATTGAGAGAATGTATTTGAGTAAATGAACGGGATTTTAAGATTTTCCAGTAAGTCTTCGAATGTTGTAAGTATCGACAGGTGATCTATGTCACTTCGGGCATGGTTAGTCTCGCAGTATTCTTGATGCATGTCTTTTACTGCAGACAAAATCTTAGTTAGCTCATGATCAGTACACAGTTCAGTAGTTGTATAAGATGATCTTGGAAGTAGAAAAGTAAAGAAATTGATAATATGTAAGTTTAGAATAACAGCGCAGCTTTATTAATGTAACAAAAAATTAGGATTAAAGATCATCATAACATATGACTCCCCAAAAGAAAGCAATACTACCAAATGTACAGCAATATGGACTAACACATAATGATTATGCACAAGCTCAGGCGCAATAGCCATTTTCATAAATTGTTGTTATCTTTTCTGGATTGGAACTCTCCCATCAATTTGAGGTACAAATACTCTTTGTTTCAGGTTACCACTTGTACCGTTGGCTTACAATACACAACTTAAACCATGAATACATTTTATTTCAAACAAAATTAGTTCAGTGTCGCAGTAAACAATGACCCAGTAATCTTAATTTGAACAGTGGTATTTACTGTGTTCTACTGCCGTTGTTTCGTAATGAACAACACTCGCTGAGTGCGGTTGATAACCGGAACTATTTTAATTTAAATGCCGAAACCGAAGAGCGGACCAAAGGATTTTTGAAAAGCCCTATAGTATTATTATATAAATATCATTTAGCTGAGAGGGTGACAGAACAGATTGGTATCCCGAAAAAACATTGTCAACCGATATACTGAGTGTTTTTAATTTCAATCATTATTGAAAATCATTGAACCATGAACCATGTTACCATGCTTGCTGGTACATGAATAATGTCATCCTCTGTGGAATGTAACATTGTTTTTCGCATCGGTAAACATAGAGTAACATTGTTCATGTTTCAATGATTCAAAACTGTTGCATACTTTTTAACCTGTGGTAAGACAGGAAATTTTCATGAAGTATAATAAAGGAGAACATCGTATTCCATCAATGCTACATGAAAAGGGCCGATAAGTATCACCTAATACTGACAAATTTTATCGTAAATTTTATTTACGGTTCCTGATTACTATAGAAATATAGAAAAGTTAAAAGATATGTGTGTAATGAATGTAAATGCACGCCATCATAAATACGATTATCAGAAAACCATTACAATAGCTAAATGTATTTTCTAAGAATGATTGCTCATGTTTCATGTTATATCTTTCTTTCTTTGTTTTTTTTATGTTGCCATTGTCCTTGGATTATTCGTTTTAAACTGACGGTTTGGTTCTCACTTACTTTCATTAATAAAAAAAAAAGACTTTAATAATATAAAAAAAATAAAGACATAATATCTTAACTAATGTATTTATTTAAGTTACTTAAAAACACGTATTCCTGTATTTTCCATTTGTAAACACATGCTTTGTTTACATGAACAAACAATACGATTAGCTTATTTTGGCTTTAACTTAAGGTTAAAGTTTCTTTACGTGCTTCACGTGCTCATCTTTTGCTGAAAAAATTTTACCTTCCTTTACTCATTCGACGTTTGGCCTTCGGTGCAGCTAACCCACCCACCCAACCCGCTGTTTTTTGTAAATTGTAGAAATTTTGTAAACAATATTTATAATTTATTTGCAGATGGTTTTATCGTTGTAGATTTATTTGTTTAACTGTTGCAGCGGCCAGTGAAGATTGTGTGATAATGTTAATATGAGGACTCAAATTTTTGTATTTTCTAATAAATAGTTAGCTACACATCTGGCGAGCTGATCCCAAATATTTGGTATTGTGTCTTTATGGTATAGTTGATGATGTTTAATACATAAATAAGTTATGATCGGTTGAGGAACGAATTAGAGCATAATACAAATTAAGCGAAAGACTTTTCAAAAACACTTTCTTATATTTCATCTTTATTCGATAATTGTCCAAAATCGACACTAGTTAAAAACTTTGTTCGCGATACTGATAATTTATACAATACAAGCGTTCTCATTCTAGACATTACTGATATGGACCCCATACACTGAAATCTTCTATTACTGTTTACCTTAAACATAAGTTCCATCATATCTCCTCCCCAGACTTTCATTCCAGTATCATACCCTCCAAGCTGCATGAAAAACGACTTTTCTACTACAAATGCATTTGCTTGATGTCCTGCTATCCTGGAAAGTTAATATTTTGTAGGTTTTAAAATGTTATTTTAATAATGGGTTAAACTCTATTAAAGTCAGTGAGAACTATAGTAATAAAGGTCGTATTTGTACATGAAGTTATTTTAAGCAGATACAGTTGTCTTCAGCTTCGTATCAACTAATGGCCAAGCATCAATCAAATATGACACCGATATAATACTGAATTGGAAGTAAATCAGCATGTTGATTTAGCGAGTCATCCACATGTAAAACAATACCTATATTTTTTTTTGTATTACCTAAGCCCCGCATCTTTGTTTGGAAGAATACTTGCTGACCGAGTATACCATTTATACTTACAATTCTCAATAAAATATTCTTGCTCGCTTGCTTACCCTTTATCTATCATATTGTGTGTATTACCAACGTGATGTCCTAAATTTAGTTGAAGCATTGCTCAATAAACACAAAGGAGTAATCAATACATCGGCAAACGAATACCAAAAACAAAAAGGGCTGAAAAGTGAAAATTAATTGTCTTTCATCAAGACAAAAAATGTCAATCCATATTTACCGCAAAGTGGGACAACCTTTCAAAAGACCAAACAATAAAAAATATAAACCAGGACGCCACAAAACTAAAGCATTAGCAGTGTGAACCCCTACTGAAGGTATCATCTGGTGATTCGGAAGGATGAGCACGATCTGCTCCGTTGTGGTACCCGTCAACCTGCAAATGAAAGTCTTGTTTTGTCACGGTCAGTGTTTGACAGTTCGGTAATAAGGTCTGGATCTACTCAAAGATGTTTAGTCCCAATTGTAAAAATGAAACTTTGAAGCAATGGACCAATTCAGAAATTAAACCTCGTAAAAGACGTTGCGCAAGCTCAGGGTACTCGTAAAATACGTTTGGGCCAATCAAGAACGTTCAGAACAATGACAATCCCATAATGCCGTTGTATTTCTGAATCGGTCCATTAATTAAATCATGGTGACAACTGTCAAACATCATCAGTTATAATTGGAAAATAATCAGAACATAACAGTAATTCCGCTCTGTTGATAAAGTCGCTGTACAAACAGGCACCACAGTAACGAATGAGTTGTGATAGGTTATCGCCATAAGCCAGGGATGTTGGAAATGTACTGCTCAAAAACGGAAAGTTCATTATTGGAAAGTCAAAATCATCACGCTTGTCGTAAAGTTTCATTATCAGACGTCAATGGTTATCTTTTTAAAGATGATGCTGATTAAGGTGTATCAGCAGTCTGTTTACTTTCAAGTTCATTTAAGTATATAAGATGAAAGTTATCCTTAAATTGGGACTTGTATAATGAAATAATATCATCTATATATAAAACTAAAATTAAAGGACTTGGGTAGTTTGTTGTCTTTTTCTGAACTAGAACTGCTATGAACCTGGCTTCATAAATCTCCATATATATCCTTATTGTCTGCTTGAATACTTGTCTTCCACGAATATGTTTTCAATTAAAAATTCATGCATTACGATGATATCCTCCTCTTTATACTTTTGTTGGAATTAGTGCGTTTTTTAACAAAATAGGCTCCATTTTTACCGAGTACAAAATATGAATATTTTTTTTTATTCCTTTTTAGCACCAAAAAAGACTGATGTATTAAATAATGTATTACTGACTTTAACTTATCGTTCGGTGACCTGTTTTGACGCGGGTCAGAAATGACGCATCAAATTTTATTTGTGACATACATTTCTTCTACGTTAGTAATGACGTCATTAATAATTTCATTTTCATTGATATCTAATTGTAAGTAGATTGCAAAAGTTAAATGATCCCTAAGGCCTGTCAAAATAGCAGATACATGACTTTACTAAATTGCTTACAAAAAAGTACAATTTTTCTTAACACCAAAAACCCACTATCCGTAAAACATTGAGTAAATATCCATTTGGGTGTAAACCAGACAAACCAAATTGGCTCCGCTGCTCTCATTGATATGTTTTTCGAAATTCAAAAACGTTTCATCGAAACTCGTCGAGTATATGAGAGGATTTTAATCTAGAAGTAGAGTCTTCTCTTATATATTTGTTTTAAAAAAACATGCAAGTTTCTGCGCCATGTTTGGTACGTACATGTTCAGGCTTCTGATTATGTACCTTAGGTAGTAAGAAATATTTGTATTTCAACTATTGTACAATATTCTGAACGGTAGCTGTCATGAATCGCAGAGAAGCAATGAAAAAATAAATTCTCTTAAAGGACCCCAACCCCAATTTGAAATGTTCGATCTGACTGATTACCTGCTTGCGATAAACAATATTTGGTAAGTTGTGGGAAAATGGCACAATGATTGAAAGTTTTCAAACAGAAAAAGATTTACCACGATCTTAAATATTTGTATGCAATTATAGCCATTGGTCATCAGATTTTAGGAGAATCTATCATTGTCTATATCATGTACATATATAGTCTATCAAATTTCTAAGAGAGAAAGAGTTTCTACAGAGTTTTCCTAAGTGCGTCATTGCAGGTCCTTTTGATGGAGGTGATCAGGATTCGGTATGAATCGTAAAATGGTCTGTATTTTTTCTTTTTACATAGAACATCTCAAAGTCTCGATACTAATCGATTAATAATGTTGTATTTTAACAAGAAAACGGCATATAACATAACCAGTGTTAATAGAAATTACACTAAAGCAGAAAATACCCTTAAATGCGTCAAAACCGGTCACCAAGGGATATAATCATGTAGGAGATTGATAGAAAAATTAATTTTTTACACTGTTATAGTGGATAAGTTCAGTTGAAGATTGACTGAGCAATCAGTCATTACACCATAAGAACCTCTAACCCTGCAACTTTGAATACTATACAAGATTGGCAGCAGAATACCAAAGGAATAAAGGATGCAGTAAATACAAAAATCAAAGTCAACAGACATGAGACAACGAGGAAACGGTAAAGCAAATACACAAGACAGCAACTAAACACTGATATAAAAAAAACAAGACAACAGAGTTTTTGTCTCTGGACTTTGATTTATGTAATCTTTTTCTTTGTTCCTTCTTTATTCTACTGCCCTTGTATTAGAAAAAATAAAAAATACAAAACAGAAATAAGGCATTTAGAACCCCAATAAATACAGCCAGTGATATCATGTGCTCTGGGAAGGTACGTATGTCTTGTCCCGCATACAGCATCCGTCACACTGTCAGTTAGTATATCAAAGTTTAATCCAACACGGGTATCTTCAAATTTGAGAAGGCCTGAAATTTAGCTAAATTTTGAACTATTTCATGCTGACTGCTAGACTAATGTACATTTATTTACACCTTCCATAAATGACGATATCATGCACGGTTTCGGCTATAAAATTAAATAAAAAAAAGCCGTTAGTTCTTACAATTGCCTTAAATCTTCCGTATTTACAAGGAGTTTTTGAACGTTACTTTGCAATAATGTTTCGTTGTCAACAGAAAAACATGGGAACTGCAGTAATTTGAGTTCAGAAGATAACCATTTCTTTAACTCTCGTATTTTAAAAACGGATACAAATCAATTGATTTGAATCAGCTGATTTTGGCTCTACATTTAGATCCTATTGGTTATTTGTTTTCTATCAGATTTTTTTAATATCTTTGAGTTTCTGGTCTTCCAAACGTTTAGATTTTATCTGCACTAAAGAGACATTAGTTGTCGAAACGCGCATATGCAGAAAGTAAATTTACAGTAACTTTGGTAATGAGTTATTTGTTACCACTGGGTCGATGCCACTGCTGGTGGACTGTTAGTCCCCGAGGGTATTCATCAGCCCAGTAGTCAGTACTTCGGTGCTGACCCGAAAGCTGATTATATTTGGAACCTTAAAATATCTAAATTTTTGTAAATTTTGTTGAAAACTAAGGAGTATCTCCCTCATGCAAAGAACTGTCCTTAGCTGATTTTAGCTTTACATTTAGATCATTTGTTCTCTATCAATTTTTAAACATCTTTGAGTTTCTGGTCTTCCAAACGTTTAGATTTTATCTAGACCGAAGAGACATTAGTTGTAGAAATGCGCATATGCAGAATGTAAATTTACAGTAACGGTATTTAGTTATTTAAAATACCTAACATCAAACTATGTGTAAGGTTTTACAGACAACATATAACCTAAAGGGACATAAATGGTAAACATTTATCATATTGTGAATCCTGCAATAACTTAATCCCCCCAAAAATTTGATAAAAAAATAAGGAGTATCTTCCTTCTTCACAACTATGTTCTTAGCTGATTTTGGCTTTTCTATATAGATCCTATTGGTAATTTGTTCTCCATCAGCTTTTACAAATAATTTGGTTTGTGAAGGATTTGATTTGATCTGCACTGAAGAGACAAAGGTGTCAAAATGACCATGTACAGAAACTACTTCTCACTAACTTTTTTGTTGTTTGTTATTGTTTCTTTAACTTATGATTTTTTCATTTGATTGCCATAGTGATTGATGATTGCCATAGTGATTGATGATTGCCATAGTGATTGATGATTGCCATAGTGATTGACGCAGCGACTCGAGTTATCAATAGAAGAACATTTTATTATTATGTTCTATTGAAAAATGTCAGTGTTTACCAATATAATAATGGTAAATATTTGTAGTACCTACCTGATAGGCTCGTACCGCTGTAGAGAGTCTACGTATTCTTTCTTATACGGTGACCACTGCTGATAAAGATAAAAGTCAAATGACATAGAATACAAGTCTCTGTAGATATCCCTGGGGTGTAGTAGTAGAAGTTATCATGGTATATGTTCCCTACTGTAGGCGTAACTAATAACTTGGGATTTTCTTTGAGGCGCTGTAATAAAGGCTCCAACCATCCTGAAATGTAATTTGCGGTGTCATTTCATTTTGCGTCTTAGGTCGCATTTAAAAGTATGTTTTTTCCCCTCTGCTCTCCCGAACATGACTTTTGACAGTTGGGTAGGTAGGTAAAGAAGTTTTTTTTTTTGGCAGCACAAATAATTGTAAATTTTAAATAACCAAAGCCTTTTACAAGACCTATTGAATCATAGTATTAAGAAAGGCACATTTCAAGTATTCTGTATAGATAGTTTATTCTGTGTACGAATATAAAAATTGTGGAAAAAAATAAAAAGCAAGCAATATTTTCACTAAGTTGCATTCTAAATATATCTTTACTTTACTTTCGTTTTTGTCTAATTATCCTTTAAGTTTTTTTTCAAGAAATGATAATATCGATGTTAAAACACAACACCTACAGGAATGGACATGCTGATCCGAGTATTGGATGGCATATGGATGTTGACTGAATTTTGTTAGCTGTACGCCCATGAATCCTTTTCTCATCTTGCACTATATGCAGCTGATATTTTTGTCTTTCTATAACATTTTAGCGTGCAATATTACAATAGTTGAGGGCCAGCCATTTGAACTGTACGCTGTATGTGACAGTTGCGACAGAAACAGTTGAAATCTTGTCTAAGAGTAGCTGATATTAAAGTTTGTCTTGCCTTCATATATGTGAGATTTGTGTGTTACTATTAACTTTCGTTTTGTTTCATCTTGGTGAAAGTTTAATGTTTTTGCAGCTTATTTATAATTTATAGAATACCTTCAGCAACCTCACAGTGTGAATCTAAAACTGCGATATACTTTGCTTTTACAACATCAATTGCCTTTTGTTGGGCGCATATGGCTCCTATGCTGGTTTGAATACGAACAAGTTTTACTTTAGGTAGAAAAGACACATACAAATCCAGTCTGTACTTTAAATGGTCTAAAAGATAAAAACACAATTTGTTCAATATTTGGATAAATATATATGTCTGTACATGATGAAAGGTCATCATAAAAAGTGTGTGTACTGTGAAGTATACCCAGTAATAAGCATTATATTCACGAACCCAACTACAGGTGGTGTAAAAGAACAGAGGATAAAAGAAAGAACCTACAACGGAAACATGAAACAAGAGTTATACTTACGTTTGAAATATGATCTACCATAATCTTTAAGCTACACCATTATTAAAAAAGGTACACGGAGTAAGCTCTAACCCGTGTAATTTGTTATTCAGCAAGACAACGGCAGTAGAATACCGAAGGAACAAGGGAAGCGATTACTACAAAAATCGAAGTCCAAAGACATGGCAAAAACGGTAACAGATAAAAACAAAGAAAAACAAGGACGTGAGACAGCTACAATGCACGGAAATAAAAAGATAACATTAAGAACTAAGGCACTCATAGTGTGATCTCCCAGGAAAACCGGTAGTGACATCAGGTGCTCCGGAAGGGTAAGCATGTGCATTTCCTAAAGCAGTACAGACACTGTGACAGTTTTGTCATTATGAAGGATACTGCGCATGAAATATCATTTAATCTGACAATATATGGACATGAGAAACATCCTTGGTCGTTATACAATTCAGGGGCAAAATAATGTAAAGAAAACCGACAATTCTACCATATTCTTACTGGTAGCCAAGAGTCTGTATGGTGTAAGAGGTAATATTTTAACATGTTTTCCATGGTAGAAAAAGAGTCATTGTATATTGGAGTGCTTTCATACATCTTTCCTTCCTAGTTTGGTTTTATGGCATTTCTTTGGTACTTTGTTGAGGTTTACAAATATCAAAACTTTGACTGGCATAAGAATATAGAATAATTGCTGTTTGATTTTTTTTCAGCGTACCAGTGATTTTATATTCACAAAGGACTTTTTCAAATCTTTTAAACAAGTCCAATTTTGGTCATTGTACTACACGGAGTTTTGATGTCGATTTTAATCTCGATAAAAAGGTTCTTGTAAGAAAAATGGCAAACAATGATAATACTCCTTGTAATAATTGTCTCGTATCGTATAAACTGAGATCTTGATAACTGGAATTTCGATGACTAGAAGTATTTTAAGGATCCTTGTGTAACCGTGTGCTGGGAAGGTTGGGGGTTGAATCCATTTGCAGAATCCCTACATTATCAATTCTGACTCACTCATTGAGAGGTAATAATGAAAGAATGAGACAGGTAATAAATTCGAGATTTTATGCCCATCTAGTTGTTTATTCTATATCAAGTTATTTATATTATTTTGCTTTTTGTCTCGCTCGTGGCTAAGGCTATCAATAGAAATAACTATAAGTGGTATTTCGATAATATTAAGAAGTAGGTTGGTCTTGGGTAGTACATGTCATTCTGGCATATGACTTTTGTCCTTGACCTCAATTTTGCGATCTAGTGGCCACGTTAAAATTCTCTAATTAAGTCCATTTCTCAATAGCTATAAGTGGAACTTCTATAATATTTAGAATATTTAGAATGTAGGTTAGTCTTGGGTAGTCCATTTCAGTCTGGTTTTTGACTTTTGTCCTTGACTTCAATTTCGGGGTCTAGTTGCCCTGTTAACTTTCACTACTTAAGTCCATTTCTCAATATCTATAAGTGGTAGGTCGATAATATTTAGTTTGTAGGTTGGCCTTGGGTAGAACATGTCAGTCTGGCATATTACTTCTTTCCTTGACCTCAATTTTACGGTCTTATCTGATAACGTTAATTTTTTAATAACTATAAGTGGTTAATAGGTCAATAATATTAAGTATGAAGGTTTGTCTCGGGTAGTATATGTCAGTCGTGTATATGACTTCCTTTACCTCAATTTCACGTTCAAGATGCCAAGTTAAGTTTCTGTGATTTAGTTCATTCTTCAGTAACTATGCTCGGCAGGTCAATGATATTTAGTAGGTAGCTTGGTTTTTGGTAGAATATGTCAGGTGACTTTGCCTTGACTTCTATTTCATGGTCTAGTGAGCATGTTAAATTTCTCAGTATCTTTTAGAGATATTTTGTATGTGGGTTGGTTTTTGGTAGTGCATAAAAATTTCATGGTGTTGTGATTATGGGTGTTTTAATGAGATATTAATAGTAGGTCAATGTTTTTGGTGGGGATATCTTGGGTAGTACATAATAGGCTGCTATACAGATTTTGTCCAAGGCCCAAATTTCACAGTCTAGTGGGCATGTTCAACTTTCTGATTAGGTCATTTAGATTTCACATCGCTTTAGAGGCAAAGCAGGGACGGGTGAGACATATTTTAGGGTCCATACTTTTTTTTTCTTGTTTTTCTTGGTCTTTTATGCGTTTGAGTCCCATAGTTATCTGTATACACAACAGTGTGTACAGTACCCAACAGGTGCTAATTACCTTCTATCGATCCGTCATCGACCAAAAGTATCTCTTCTATCAAGTCGTGTGGTGTACGTTCTAGAATACTATGTAACAATCTTATTAGTGTGCTCCAAGCCTCGTTCCGAAATACTATGATTATTGAACATGGTCCCAAATCGTCGTCATATGTTTTGCTCTTACATCTAAAATCACCACAAGGAGGAATAAGTATAAAATAATTAATAATTATTTCAACATACAACATGTAAATCTATCTTTTTGTGTTAACCATACCATACTTAGCTACTGGTCTTATAAAAAAGAGGAAAAATCTTATCCTTTGAATTGCAGACCGATCTCTTTATTAAGTTATTTAGAAAAAACTTTTGTAAATAACTATGTATTAGTAAATTTTACCTACATTTTGTACATATTAGATAACGAACTACGTTATGCATTTAAAACGATACCCGATAGTGTATCAACCTATAGAGTCTGTCAAAATTTAAACGAAATATTATAAAAACTGATATGACGTTTTATGATAGATTCAAAGTTTTTGATAGAGTATAGCCCGGCACTTTTTATCGAAATTAAAGGGCTTCAATTAATTGAAAATCTCCTAGACTTGATTTAGGATTATTTGGTCTGTATTTCATGCATGAGAGACTTAGGCTAAAGTTTGTGTAATACTGTGGAAGTACTTGTATTCGTGGACATCAATTTTTTGTGGTTTAATAAATATCACCATTTCGTTGGTTCTTAAATTCGTAGTTTCAAATTCTTTGCAGTAAAATTCAAAGTAAAAATCATTCCGTTTGGAACGTAATTTCGTTCTTTTAGTGAGCCACGAAATCCACAAAAATTGAAACCCCAAGAACAATAGTACTTTCACAGTAGTCCAGATTTAATAATATCACAATACTCACAGAGGAATGATATTTTTTGGTGTGTGTGTCTTGAATACTTTTACAACCCTCAATAAGTTAGATCACCTTAACTTCAATATCACGAATGAGTAGCTCGGATTAAATTTAGTGTAACAGTCCAATCTTGAACAGTAAAACTTTGAATAGAATAATAAAAGTTACAAAAACAAACAACAAACGTCCGGTGGGATGAGCTGTTGTGTGCAAATGCTTTCTTTTCCTTTTTAAAATTGTTTTTTTTATTTTTTATTGATGGATGAGGATTTTGATTTATCGGTATGCTCCACTTGTGTTCAATATGGACATTACCAAAAAAATTTAATCCCAATGCTGTAACTTCCCTTTTTTAATGCCATTTAGTTTTATTCATTTGTGTTTCAAAACACTTGAATTCACCAAGCACTCTGTTAAGTCTAGACATGTTAAAGTCTTATCGCCATTTTCCTCTTTTGATCAACTTTTTCGAAACTTGAATACATTGAATTTTAGAGTGAAATTTTCTCCATCTACTAAAAATGGCTTAAACAGAATTTCACTTAACCAGAAACTAATGTTAAGGGTTATCTGTTGAAAATTATTTGTAAACCGGGAACAAATTTCAGTCACAATAATCTTCAGATGGTTTTCTGTTATATATTTCTACCCCCATTTAAAAGCCAATCAGGGTTAAAGTATAAACACAGTTACCGTAACCAGCGTTACTACTAGTCTTTCTTATACTCTGCTGGACTTGCTACTACACTGCTTGATTGGTCATTATTTTACTTTGTACTACTGTCATTGGCATTTAATTTCTTTTCAAACTCATTTAGTAATGCATCATATACCACATAATCTTTTTGTTTGTCATTTTATCCAATCAAAGGCCAATTACCCTTTGTTGTATCGTTAAGTTGGTCATAGAGATTATTCGATAATGATGATATTGAAGTTTATTTCAAACTGTATCTGTTGTTATATGCTGACGACACAGTTGTTTTTGCTGAGTCTGCTGCTGAACTGCAGTCTGCATTAAATGCTATGTATTTATATTGTGAAACATGGAAACTCAAAATTAATGTTGCTAAGACCAATATTGTTATATTCTCTAAAAATAGGCAATTTGAGAATACTCAGTTTTTTTTATAATAATGAACAAATAGCTGTAGTTGAAGATTTTCAATATTTAGGTACTATTTTCTCTAGAAAGAGTTCTTTTTACCAAAATAAATCTAGACTTGTTCAACAAGCTAGGAAAGCAATGTTTTATGTATTGTGTAAAGCAAGAAAACTTTGTCTGCCAATAGATATTTTATTACAACTTTTTGACACAATGGTAGCACCTATATTATTATATGGTGCAGAAGTTTGGGGTTATGAAAATAATGAAATTATTGAGTCTGTTTTAGAACTTTGTAAGTATATATTGAAAGTTAAAAAATGTACTCCAAATTGTATTGTTTATGGAAAACTTGGTAGAATTCCTATGTCAGTATGTATAAAAACCAGAATGGTTGGTTTTTGGCAACGAATATTAAATGGTAAAAAAGAGAAAATTTCTCGCACTTTGTATGATATATTATATAGGCTTGATGCAGGTGATGTGTATCATTCTAAATGGTTGTCATGTATAAGAAATAATTTGCTTGAATGTGGTTATTATCAATGTTGGAATGATCAAACTGTATTAGCTAATATTAATCTGTCAAAAATTGTAAAACAGTTTTTTCATAATAACTTTGTTGAAGAGTGGAAAGCGCTAATATTTAATTCACCCAAGTGTATTAATTATAGAATTTATAAATCTGAATTTGGGTTTGAGAAATATCTCTCTGTTCTTCCACCAGATTTATTATATAGTCTTATCAAATTTAGATGTGGTAGTCATAAATTGCCAATTGAGGCTGGTAGATTTTTTAGTATAGATAGATCTGAAAGAATTTGTGATCTATGTAAAAAGGAAGAAATAGGTGATGAGTTTCACTATTTGTTTAACTGTACTTTTTTCTGTTCTGAAAGATATAAATTTATACAAGTTCATATATATAATAACAGAAACATTGTTAGTTTTTCTGAGATAATGAATAGTCAAGATAAATATGTACTTATTGGATTGGCAAAATTTTGTAAAATTGTTATATCTCTATTTAATAACTAGTAATTTGCATTATCTACTTCCATCTGCATATGCTAATTCTTATATGTATATATGTTTGTTCCATATTTTACATGTGTAATGTTGTACTATTATGCCTCATGTGGGGCCTTTAGTGAAATAAAAAGTTTCAAAGTTTCAAAGTTTCAAAGATTGCCAAAAGGAATTGAGACCCTGTTATATTTGTTTGGAAAACAATAACGTTTGATCAATTGAATACTGTTTGAAATGATTATAACTGGGTGTATGAAAGTGTTCAAAAAAATGTAAATATTGGATGGACGTATATATCGATATATTTACAAAACAGACCCATGAAATAACTTCATAGCAAAATATAGAAACTACAAATAATCTAACCTTTAGATTCCATCTCTTACAAGCACACCACCAGGGG
>MJUU01022376.1:2414-26153 GCA_002080025.1 Modiolus philippinarum | reverse complement strand
AGTCGACAATGTGGTCGGGGTTCAAATGACCAATTGAAACATTATTATTTGTATTCTTCTTAATTGTCTAATTTGGACACATTTCTTGCCCCACAGCTTCATGTTAGAAACAACTGAATTGATCAACAAAGCAAATTGTTCACTTCTTGATAGGATTAAATATCAAACAAGCAGATTATCTGGTATTCAGTGCGTTACTAAATGAATTTGAAAAGGAATTTATCACCTATAAGTAGAGTACAAATCAAAATAATGACCAATCAAGCAGTGCAGTAGTAAGTCCAACAGAGTATTAGATAGACTAATAGTAACACTGGTTACGGTAACTGTGTTTAGTCTGTAATGCAGGAAAAATAGTTCAGCCTTGGAGAATATGCCCTTTTCCCCGACACTATTATGCCAAATACATGTAGGAACCAAATTGCAAGTAGTCATCATTGGTGGAAATATATAGATAATGAATGAATTTGACCAAGCAATTTTTTATTTTTATTCTATACTTGATAACAGACGAGCTGTAGACATTACTTCAGAATTTGCTTCATTTCATACCCGTTTGCGGAAAATGGAAATTAATGTCACATAACGGACTGTAGGACCGGTTTTTCATTCAAGCATCCTGACTTATAACGCAGATACTATACTCAGACTAATGAAAATTCATCGAATGGCTAATGATTGGTTGGTTTTTAAAAGGGTGAATGATCTTGGGGTCTAAAGATCTGTGTACAGATATAAGATCTGATACTTACACAGGATGAATGATCTTGGGGTCTAAAGATCTGTTTACATAATTAAATATAAATAAGGTCTGATACTTACAAAATGTACACATGATGAATGATCTGGGGATCTAGAGATCTTTGTCCAGGTAAAAGATTTGATACTTATACAGAATGAATTATCTTGGGGTTTAAAGATCTGTGTAAGGATATAAGGTTTGATACTAAAAAAGGGTGAATGATTTTTGGGTGTAAAGATCTGCGTACAGATGAAAGATATTATACTTACACAGGATCAATGATCTTGGGGCCTAAAGATCTGTGTACAGATATAAGGTAACAAAAAACGGCAGTAGAATACCGAAGGAACAAAGGAGTGATATTTACAAAAATTAAAGTCCAAAGACATGAGCAAAAGTAGGACACAGAAAACAATGACGTTTGACACTGAAAACTATGACGTTAGACAGAAACAAATCACAAAAATAGAAATCACAACATTCAAAACAAAGGCACTCACAGTGTGAACTCCAGTGAAACTGAGAGTGACATCAGGTGCTCCGGAAGGGTAAGCATGTCCTGCTCTGTTAACAGCACCCGTCACGCTGTCTGATACTTACACAGGGTGAATGATCTTTGGATCTAAGGATCTGTGTACAGATATCAGATCTGATACGTATTCATTCATGTGATGTTTGCTCAGTCCATTTTCATATTTTAGTCTATCACTGGGAGACAATAACGATACATTAATGTTAACAGCACTACCAAGTTCACCTAAAATGGAGGAATCAAATAGCTTATTATATACATAAATTCTGAGTATACAATGTATGTCAAAGTGTTAGAAATAAACGATTAATAGTTCTCGTAGTTAAATTTGAAACAAAACTGCTATTTTCTCTAATTTTATAAGTCTGTACTGGAAAAACATGCCAGAAGAACATGCTAAAATACAACGGGTGCAGACATAACCTCTCGTCCAAGTTAACTTGGAGAACAGTCACAATTACAGCTCAAACTTAACTTGAAGTAAATTTTGACCAGATTTAGAACAGTCCTAGCATCATGTCTGCTGTTGTCCTAGAATCATGTATGTTCTAGCCATGACTGTTCTTGCCAAGTCTGTTCTGGTCATGACCATTCTTTTCAAGTCTTCTCTGGCCACGGACGTTCTGGTCCTAGAATAATCGAACAGGATATTACATTAGAGGTGTCGGTATTTCTTGTTTTTCTAGCCCGAAACCGTTTAAATAAAAACATATTAACTATCTTATTTTACGATTTTTCCAATATTTTTTTTCATTTAACGTGATCTGATAATTATTGACATTTTTCCTACAATTTAATTCACAATTTTTTTTTATTTAATGATAATAAATTTACGGAAAACTATTGCGAAGTCAGTTTTCGGGTTTACAGTCTAGAGAAGGAAAATAGCTCTTACCTTTTTAAAATTTACCAGGATAATCCCCGATAACGACCACTTACCAAAATGCAATTTCATACCCGAATAATTCATTTTATAATTCTATTTTTCATTAGTTTTAAAATTATTTTTTTTTAATAATTATATCTAAACTTGAAATATATGGAATACGTGTTATAACGGCAGTAGAACACCGAAGGAACAAAGAGGTTGAATTAACAAAAATCGAAGTCCAAAGACATGGCCAAAGCGAGAACACACAAAACAATGACGCTAAACACAGAAAATTATGACATTAGACAGATACAAAGCACAGATATAGAAATCACAACATTCAAAACAAAGGCACTCACAGTGTGAACTCCAGTGAAACTGAAAGTGACATCAGCTGGTCCGGAAGGGTAAGCATGTCCTGCTCTATCGACAGCACCCGCCACACTGTGAGTGAGTCAATCCAGGAAAATGTAGAAATCAGTAGTCAAATCCGAAAGACGTATATCTAGATGAAAATGTCCACTTTCATTTGGGATACTGACACATCATATCTTTCAATGATGTTATGGTGACGGCCATAGAATTTCTTGAGGGATAAAATTAACATTGGTTGAACAAATCCCTGACTAAGCAGCTTTTGGGACAGTGTTTTTGCTCTGTTAAAAAATCACTGTACAAGCTCAACGCTCGACAGTAACGAATCAACTGTGAAATGTACACTCCATAGGCTGGAGAGGTAGGTATATTGCTGCTTAGAAAGGGAAAGTTATTATAAATATGTAAATATTGGACACGATATAAATATTTGTCAGGGCTGTGACAAGAGCTGGTATCAGAGCGGTCATAACGAGAACAGGTCAGCTGAAAGCATTCACAAATAGAACAGATTAAATGACCAGAACAGACTTAGGTAGAACGGTCAGAGTGGTTAGGGGTCTGACCAGAACAGTTACAAGTTAACTTTAAGAGAGGTTATGTCTACATCCCACTATACATATAGGTTACAGCAGTTTAAATGCGTATATCGTAAGGCAACATGTTGTATTGCCCTCCGGAGTGCCTGAAAATATGTTAGCGGACTCTGATTACTAGTGCTTTATCTATGTGTCAATTTTGTTCCGTTCTGTTTATCTTGTTCTTATCATTAGTAAAACAATATTTTTGGTTTTGTCTTGTTTTTGTGGAGACTTTGTCTCATGTGCATTTACTCTACATCTTTCATTATTTATTGATGAATGTGGAAATTAAAAATTAATTACAATTATGTATTTACTTTTAGAAAATAATTTCACCAGCCCAATAGTCAGACTTGTCTGACGTGAAAATTTTACCTTGCATGTTATAGAAATTTACTGTATTTATCAAAATTCTAACCACTTAAAAATGCCAAGGCTTCGTTCCGTATATGGCACTCGATAGATGTCCTTGGTACTGGATTTGGCGTCTTATTTCGATATTTTTGGTAATGAGTACTTCTTTCTAAAAAAAACTTTTGGATTATGGCTTTCCATATTATTTGATTCTAATGCTGCTAATGAGAGGTTACTCCTTGAAACACGTGTGCATCATAACGAAATTTACTGTTTTTTATTCAACTTCGGTATTTTTTTAATTATTATGAATTACGCACAATCGGGATAAACGTATACCTATCTTCCATACACATTCCTGACAGCAAGCGTGACTTATTAGCTAGGCTATGGAATAGCCTAGCTATATAGATAGTTCTTTGGGGGAAGTGAGGAGTACGCTTGCGCAGAAGACTGTTGACCAATAGGAATTTCAGATTCTCGAAAATCAAAATGGCGTCCAGTTTCGTCCTGATAAAACGGGGCGGGGTTTAATTTTTCTGTTTCTTGTGGAAGTTGAAAAGTATTTTAAACATTTACTATAGGTGGTACTGGGAACAGGTTTGCAGAGGATGATGGGATTGGTATTGCAATATCGCTTAGCCAGATTTATAAATATAGTTATGATAAAAAGAATAAGAACAGTAATGTATAAATTTAAAACCAGAAGTTAATAAATAAAGATGATGTATTGTGCAATAATCAATAATATACAAATACTATAAAAGACTTTTCAATTGTGTTAAACAAAGCGTGATTGTAGTTTGTGGAGATACTTAGGCAACGGAGAACGAAAGGCGGAAAGAGATAGAATTGCGTTTGTTGCGGAAGAATAAAGAGCTACCGGTGTTTATTTGTGTGTGCTATAAAAGGTTTATGTTTCCAAGCCAAGTACATAATGAACCACCACATCCTTGTCAATCAAACACGCAATTTTTTATCCAAGGCTATTCCATAGCCTTGCGTATCGTTTTTATTTCATAAAAACCATTATCCGATTTATATCATCCACTCATGTTTATAAAGTCCCCTCGTGTTTTCTAGTTTAAGGTGTATATGAAATTTCAGCAATTATGTATAATAACTAATTATACACTTTTACTGTAACGTATATACATAAAGAAGTTGAGCGAGAAGTGAGAGAAATAAAAGCTGGATAAGGGCTACGTTGTTTGAATGAATGTACTGTTCTTGCCAAGTATATGCTTTTGATTTTTTGCAAGGATGTAGGATTCAAGTTTAAATGATACCAAATTATTTTACGAATCAATCTTGTAACATATGACCTCAAAATATATACACGTTTGGAATGTGCTTACCTGGTCCATAACTACTTTGTCGTGTTGTCTTAAAACTTTGTTTGTACTTGTTTGTCTTTTTATGAAGTTCCATTTTGCGGATATTAGAATTAGTTTGTCCACTATATTTGGTTTCACGGGCAGTCGGTTCTGAAATGTGTATGAAGTGCACAAATACAATTACCAAAACAATTATTAAAACTAAAAATGAAATTCTACATTTCCGAAACACCGCCATTAAATATGATATAATAGCACTTAGGCCATATCAAAACTGTAAAAGAAATTTGTCTAAAAAGTTTTCGTTTCAATGTAACAAAAAAAAAACACTTATTACTGGACTCAAGATACATTGATTTTGTGTTTTTGTTCTCATTTTGTTCCAATTTCAGTTAAACATTCTAGTAGATTGATAATTAAATGTTATTGTGTTTTATTTTCATATCTACTGTACAAGGGTCAGATACAAAAACATTACATTATTTGTACATTGTTATAACAGCTGCTGCTTAAAGCTATATATAAACATATCAAATATGCTTTGAAAAATAAACTACATTAATTATAATACAATAAGAAGCAAAAACAAAAGAATTTGAATATTGATGTATGTCTTTTATTTAATGAAATTTGATTTTTTTTCTTTTTTCCCTCTTTTTGTGACGATCATTGTATTTTGGTTCTCCTCAAATTGTACATTAAGTGATTTTCAAAACTTCTTTAAAAGCAAATTATCTTTTTACTCTAATTGAGAATTGAATGAATATTGAATAATTCAAGTTCAGCTTTGCAAGCTGTTTAAAAAGATTGTTGTGCAACTGTTTCCCATGAAAAGTGCAAATTATGACATATTTTCAACTGGTTTAATAATTTTTATACCTTTTCCTGCTCGTTTAGTATTATATTCATGCCTAGTACCAGAATGCCCCAAAATATGTTTAGACGGCACACTTGTATCTGCAACTCGCCGGAAACATGTGTCAAATGAGTTCAAGGCCAGTTGATTTTCTCGCCTTCATGCATACTTTCGGACCTGTTTTGAAAATAAAGAATGTATTACCTTCCGAAATATGAACATGCTTCAATGTCTTAATGTCTAGTTTGTATAAGAGCCTGTCCAACAGGTAGGACGCATGTCGGAGGCCGCATGTAGAGGAGTTTGACATGGTGAATCACTTTTCTCCCACAAGTACCATCCATAACACGGTGGATAAGTTTAGACTTTCTGTAGTATTGTTTTCAGACCCCTTTTCGTTAGTCGAGACCATCAGTCAGAATTATTATGGTAAAATCATGCATTTGAAGCAAGTTTAACGGAATTTTTCTCATAATAAAGGTAAGATGGCTTTTTTTAGTACATTGACATTTTTCAAAACCATCTTTAGAAGTAATAACGAATATAAAAATAATAAATGATAAAGTATTATATCTCATTCGTTTTTCAACTTTGCTATAGCATATCTGTATTCACCAACTTGTAGCCAGTACTTCAGTACTTGCCCGAAAATCTAATTTGGCCTTTTTATTTATTTTTTCTCTATCCGCTTTCACGCAATATCTCGATTATGGACTTCTAAATATTTTGATCTCATCTGAATTGAAGTAACATACAAATGTAATTTGTTGAAATCGCCATATGCAGCAACTTCATTTACAATAAATATTATTTTATTATTTACTACCACTGGCCAAAACCCAAAAGGTAGTACTTCAATGCTTGCCCGAAAACCGAATTTATTATAAATCTCTCATCTAACTTTACGAAGATTTTGCTTAAAACTAAGGAGTATTTCCCTCATTCATAGCTCTGTCCTTAGATAATTTTGTTTTTTCTATTTAGATCATTACTTGTTCTCTGTCAGATTGCAAACGATATTTTGATTATAGACTCCCGAACGTTTTGATTCGATCTGCACCGAAAAACATAAGTTGTCGAAATGGTCATATGCAGAAATTCACAATAACTTCAGTATTTTGTTACGTAGAATGGTTTAATATTGTTTTAAATAAATAATTGAATAGGTTTCAATCATAATTAGGTCTGTGTTCTTCTCTTATTTATGGGAGGCAATTAAAAAAGAAATTACATAGGGAAATCATATGAAAATAACATCTGAATCTCTTATTCAATATTATTCTATAAATTTAAAGTATTTACGGTAATCGCAATTAGCCCACACCCCGACCTCGTGACCTTTGTATAAAACTGAAACAACTTCAAATAAAAAAGTTCGGTATCGTGGTTTTTCTATCAAAATGAAAATAAACAGCTGCGTCAGTCGTATAATATGCCCGTCACCCTTTGAAAAAGACTGAGTGGTTTGAGCAAGGAGTTCTCCATTTAGATGACCACTTGATAAAAATCTAAGACTGATTAATCAAGTCTGATGACACTTTAACTGCAAAGATTGAAATTAATTGGTCGTGTGGTTATTCCGTAAGAGTGTGACATGTGAAATATTGATGTAAAATTCACGAATAAAGTCAAATAACTCCAATTAAAAAAAAAATAAAATTTTGCTAAAAACGTATGCACACCACATACCATATTATCCAAATGCGTATTCATACATGTCACACATCTCACTATTCTATAATGCCAAGTTTTCTTGCAGTCGACTAGATGAGTGCCTTATTTTTGTCTATATGATGTAATTGTTTACTAACTTTGGACACTAGTGCTTTTGTCGGGCAATGAATGACAGTGATTATAAGAGCACTTTGCCAGGATATTTTTATGTTTGTTGACGATATCGCAACCATGGGTTTAAAAACAGTTGGATGGACAGTTAACAATGACTTCCGCTCAGACCGGTGCTAGTGGCCGTCTCGAACTTACTATGAGGTATGAGCAAAGCTTACTGTTGAAGTCCCATGGTGACTTCAGGATGAAGAGTAACAAAAGAAGCGTTGTTCCTTTGCTTGTTTTTACCCTGTATTTGAAAAGACTTTGTCTTATGTGCATTTATTCCATATCCTTTTATTGTTTATTTCAGGTGGCTCACTCATTACATTTTCGAATTTGTGTCAGATTTCGGAACTCCTCTGGTTTTCTCTAGTTCAATTGCTTAAAACATTTTCCACAATGACTCTTCTAAAGGTCCAATTAAGACACTTGACAAGTTTTCATAAAATTCTTGATATAATTTTAATTCCTAACTTTTAAACAAAAATACATGTAGTCGTAATTTTAAATTAAGGGAAAATACTGAGAAATCAATTTCCCGCCAAATTTTCAATGCCTTCTATCTCTTTTAAAAGCAAACGGACCTATTTATTTCTTTTTACCATTTCATGAAGTCTACAATGCTTAATCAATTTAAATAGATTTCAAGATATAAACAACATCAGGAGTGAGCCTCATTAAGACTGGAGTTTGTGTCTCCTGCAGTGTGGAGTCCAGAAAAGATTCCCGTGGGAGGAGTGTATTTTATCTATATATTTCAGTTATGTACTTGTCCTTGAGCGAATTTCTTATATGTGCCATAATACGTTCAAATTTTTGGCATTTTATTATTAATTAGACTGTCTTGTTAAGGAGGTGGGTATTGACAATTCGTCTGGAAATAAAAAAAAACCTTCTATAGAACAACTACAATACGACATTAGTGCTTCTATACCAAAATCAAAGAATAAAAAAGTACAAATACCCAAGTTGCTTAAAAAATAGTAAATTTTGTTATGTTACAGTTCTGTTTGGTAATTTTGTTGTTACACCCATTCAAGGAGAAATATTCACCAGCAGCATTAGAATCAAGCTATAATCCAAAATAGTCAGAAAGAAGTACTCATTAACAAACATATTGAAATCGGATGCCAAATCCAATGCCAAAAACACCAACAAAGGGAATACAAGGAATAAAACCTCAGTATTTTTAAGGGATTTGAATTTTGATAAAGCAGTATATTTCTACAAAATGCAGGTTAAAATTTTCGAGAGAGGCCAGAATACTGATCTGAAGGCATTCATTTTCTTGTTGTCGGAAAAGAAGAACATATAATGTTCAAAACCGCATTGAAACAAAGCTGAAATATACTGAACATTACTTGGAATTTTCGATTGACAACATTTTCGTCGAATTTTAAAGATGCCAATTCCAAAAGATGATTAGGAGCTCCAATTGGAATATATTGTGCAAAACTTTTTTGCCCACTCTCCTTCATGAAGAAAAGTTTTTACAAGGGCTTATACAGAAATAAAAAAAAACAATTAGACCAGTCCTTTATTTCAGCCTCAGATTTATATACGATATAAATTTCTCAATAATCCGAGATTTAAAAAATATTTACACATCCACTCCATTGAGCTTGAAATTTTCGAGACAAATGTAACACCTAATCCTGCTTCATACCTTGACCTTTTACCATACTTTTATGAAAAAGACATCTTACACCTAGAGATATGTCGAGCAAATTCAGAAATTCAATGTCAGTCAATATGTCATCATAAATAGAGAAGAAGTTGATCAAGGACATTTTCAGCTAGATTTCATGTGTTCCTTGTTTGACATTACCGGTTTCTACTATAACCTGGTGTGACTCTCTGACAGTGTGACAGATACAGTATACGGAGCTTACCCTTCTTGGGCTTCAGGTGTAATTTCCGGTTTATCAGAGTTCACCATTTGAGTAATTCATGTTTGGGATGTTTGTGTGCTTTGTCGGTGTGTTCTGGCTTCTTTTTTTCTCATTTTTTTTGTTTGTTTGTGTGTCTTTGTACTTTGATCACCATTCGTATATATTAAATAGCTGAAATAAAGCAAGAATGGAACAGCATAAAGGCTATACTAAATGCATATTATTCGTATTATTCCGTAACTCACCAACCGTGAAATTTAACAGATAGAGTAATCATACTGAAGCATTAAAGCATGACGAAATGCTGTCTCAAATAAAGATAACTATATACAGATATACATAAATATTGACTTTGAAATATGAAATCTTGACAATTACAGCTGTTACATTCAAAAGGATGAAATGTACATGTTTTTGTTGAAATAAAATAAGATTTCGTTTTAAATTCTAAGAAATATCTAGTCAGCTAAATATGTCCTATGATTACTTAGTCGTTGGTTGTGGTTTATCTGGTGCTGTCATTGCAAGGCGTCTGGCGGAAGAACGAAACAAAAAGGTTCTCGTGATAGATAAAAGAGATCATATTGGTGGTAACTGTTACGACTTCATTGACGAAAATGGAATCAGAATAAATAAATATGGCGCCCATATATTTCACACGGAAAATGAACGTGTCTGGAATTATGTTAACCGGTTTTCACACTGGACGCGTTGGGAGCATAAGGTATATGGACTCATTGATGGCAATTATATACCCCTGCCACCGAATATAACAACTATAAATATGCTGTGTGGACAGAACATCAGCACAGTGGATGAAGCAGATGACTGGTTGTCAAAGACTCAAGTTAAATATGACGTCATAGAAAACGGTTACGAAATGGCTACATCTCGGGTTGGTTTACATTTGTACGACAAAATTTTCAAACACTACACTTTTAAACAGTGGGGAAAATATCCAGAAGAATTAGATGCCGGAGTTTTAGCCAGGATACCTGTCAGAAATAGTTTTGATGATCGTTATTTTAGCGACAAGTACCAGGCTTTACCTACTGACGGATATACAAAGATGTTCGAAAACATTCTGAATCATGAAAACATTCATGTTAATCTTTCTTGCAACTACTTTGAGCTTTTGTCTGAAATTCCTCAAAATGTTGTTTTAGTATACACGGGGCCGATCGACGATTATTTCACAAGTGTTGGCTATCCAAAATTAGAATATCGTTCTATAAATTTTGAAGTTCAAAGAATCAAAAACATGAGATTTTACCAGCCGTCATCTATTGTCAACTATCCCGGTACAGAAGTTCCCTTTACAAGAATTGTAGAGTATAAACATTTTTTAAATCAGGACTCTCCACATACAACAATCGTGTCAGAAACCACATGTGATAATGGCGACCCTTACTATCCAGTACCGAATAAGAGGAACATAGAATTATATGATATGTACAAGAAACTTGCCGAGGAGAAAAAGAATGTACATTTCGTGGGACGTCTTGCAAGCTACAAGTATTTTAATATGGATCAAGCTATTCTTAATGCTTTAGAATACTATGATGCCCACTTTGGGGACATTCCTCAAAATTCGGAAAACAATGTTTGTATTGATTAACAGGAACTGTAACGACTTGGTATTGTAATATTATATATTTGTGGTATTTATTTATTGTTTATTTGACACGTACGTAAAATACTTTTGTTTTCCATATAAATGAGGGTAAATTTATATAAACTATTTATCAGAAACACATTTTACCAATTTTCTCTTCGAGATAATTTTTTTCTCATATTTTTTTCTTCGACCATGACATTTTGTGGCATATTGTCAATGGCTTGTGAAAAGATTGATTTTATGACTGTGGTTCATGCTTATTCCAAGGTTAAAATGGTAGCAAAAGTAAACCTAAGATGCGATATGATATTGCACTTAAAATGCACATGATGCCCAAGAGTCGGACTTTGCTGCAGAGCCTAAGCTCTAGAGGTAAGTTTTATATTTTTTGATTTGGCAGACCATTGCACTACGGATTTTCCCTCAACTCTGGCGACCCAAATCGTATCGCACGGTTCAAGAAATTGACAACGGAAAGCCAAGTATGCTTACCGAAGTGTGTATATTTCATATCTTCCATCATTTTTCTAACAACTTACCACATCTAATTATGCACAGTGAGTCACCATTTTCTATTTAAAAGGAAATTATTTGATTATAAGCGTAATCCCGCCTACTTAACTTTGAATGCAATATCACAGTCACGTGACATTTCGGGAGGGGGCACTTAATGCCGGTTTGTGTGAAGATCGGATATCTCATGATTCTAAAATGCAGATGACTTACTGCACCCTTTTGCCTTTAGAAAGGTTCAAAGAAGTGAGAAAAAGTTTTAAAACCAAAGCTTCACAATACATTTCCTTTAAGATATCCATTCCGGATACGAATTGGTGTATAGTTCCGCTTTCTGAATTGTTTCGCTCGCAACGAGCTTAATGTTAGCAAGATGGATGCAGGCAGTCTGACCCAAACGATGACGTTTGATATGAAAATGGGAAGGAAATACATAGTTATTGGTAAATAAATATAGAAGGTAGTGGATAAATATCTAAAGAAAATAAATGCATACATGAAACTGCCCTCGCCTGTCCAAGTCTCCCTCAAAAGCTGTGCAATGATTTTGTTGCGCAAAATCGAAAATTTTTATAGGGTAAAATCCGTACCTCTTGTGGTCCACAACTATCAAAACATCAGCACAAGAACCATAATAGATACGGTTCCGCAGCTAGAGTCAGACTGCACCCAAATACAATGATAAAACAACGACAGTAGAATACCGAGGAAACAAGTGAAGTGGTGATCACAAAAATCAAAGTCCAAAGATATGGCAAAAACGGCAACAGATAAAAACAAAGACAAAACAAGGACGTTAGACAGCCACAAGGCATGGCTTTTAGAACTAAGACACCCATAGTGTGAACTCACATGAAAATACGGAGTGAAATCAGGTGCTCTGGAAGAGTAAGCATGCCCTGCTCCTCTTGCGCCACCCGTCACACTATCAGTGACTCAATCTAGGGTTGATTCATAACAAGGTTATGTCAAATCCGTGAAGACGTTAATTCTAGCTGAAAATGTCCGTTTTCATTTGGGACACAGACAGATCATACCTGTCAATAATGACATGGTGACGGACATAGAATTTCTGAAGGGATTAAAGTAACACAGGCTTAGCAAATTCCTTTACTTAGCAGCTTTTGGGACAGTGTTTTTGCTCCATTCAAAACATCACTGTATAAATTACATGATCTACGGTAACGAATCAACTATGAAATGTAAACTCCATAGGCAGGAGAAGTAGGTATATTATTGTAAAAGCAGTATAAGTTCAATGGTTTTTTTTTCATATATAAAAGTTAATGGTTTTCGTACCAATTTTTCCTGTTGCATACAGTGAAAAAAAGAGAACAAACATAAATATTAGAATATTTGGTATTTAAAGCTGTTATCTGTGAGAAAATTTCATGTTGTCATCTCTTTCATTTCTTTCATTTAGCACTCGCTGTCTGATCCCTTGATGTCCTACAATAATTCACAATGGGTGTGAATAAATCGTAAATGTCTTTTTGGTTCATATAGTTTGGAACAATTTTATATTTAATCTGAGACTTTATTGGCAACACCTAAACAAAGATGTAGTCCAAATCTTGTTGAGTTTCAACAATCAACAAACTGAATACTCAAAACGCAAGACCACAAGATGCGTCCATAGAAGTTTTCGAACTTTAATTTGTCTGTGCTGAAAGATTAGAAAAGAAAAACTTGTGAAGTAAACTTGTGAAGTCAGTTAAGATATAATGTTTATCTTAAAAAGAATGTTTTTGAACTGAAACATCTGTTGATAATTTTCTTTCTACATGACTTGTTTATGTACATTTTTTCTTTTAACTTGAGGAATATATCCGTTAATAACTTTACTAGCTACATCACAGAGTATAAACTTCTGCTTCTATAACCAGTGTTTAATTAAAAAAAAAAACGATGTAAACTTTCCTACCTTTTATTTCTGTAACATTGTATCTATAATTTCAAAATACAAATTTGATACATAGACATCGCGGCATAACTGAATTTCCTTCGGTGTATTGTTTGGCTACACAATATTTTTCCGTCTTCAGTGTACACATTCTTCAGTGTACACGTTCTTCAGTGTACACATTCTTCAATGTACACGTTCAGAAGCTTAATTTTTCTGAATTCCTGAAATTTTATGGCGCTTTTAAGTTATTTCAGTTTTATGTTGATCCCAATGTATAATTGTATTTGTATATTTATTTAAATTATTACCAGTTCCAATTAAACTGCTAGTTCAGGGTCTATCACTTCTATTCCCCTTTTCTCCTGAATTCTGCCTTTCTTTTGACATTTCACACTCGCCACAGATAAGCATCTCCAAAATCGTAAACTGATCAGCTGTAATCTGTTGCCTTGTTAATTTACAATGGAGATAATAAACAGTTCTACAAAACAAACCAAAGGCAACTCTTTATGAATTACTTTTTGTTCAATGACACATCACTGTTTTGTGACATTTGTTGAAAAAAAATCTTTATAACAACAAATCGTATGATCAAAATCATAATTTGATTTTTTCCTGTCTAATTTGATGATTGAATTTGATTTTGAAGTGGCGTATATAATCTTAATTTAAAAAAGTTACTGGTTTTTTTATTTGTATTAAAGCACAATTTTCATCGGATACTTAATAACTACTGTATGTGCGTACAGACATCATGAACATTGCTTGTTCGTCTTAGCTATTGGTCAAATACCATGGCGTCCTTAATTTCAGAACAGAAAAAACTATTTTAGAATCATGACGATTGCGGCAACAATGTTAGATCTTAAACTCATTTCTGCCATGATTAATACCAGATATATAAGTAACACTTAAAGTAACGAAACAAAATGGTAACATGAACCACACGGGGAGGGTAGTGATGAACAAAAGTAAGTGAATGAATTATGTCTTCCACAAGGGATGATACCCTAACAAGATCATGAACAAGGCTTAAAACGTCCATTGTTAAGAATGATCCTATGTTGTCCTATGCTTTTCAGTCTCCTTCTTTGTTAGAATTCAGAAAATGTTACATCACTGGTCAGCAACTTGTTAAAGCAATATTAGGGGTTCGAGGTTAAAGAGGAATCAGTGCGAGTAATTGGACTAATGATCGACTTGAACGTACATATGGGAAATAAATAAAGTGCTTTGATCTAAAAATATTAATTACATTCATAACGGTTTCATAACGGTTTCACGTCTTGAAAGAAAACAAAAAATACCATTATGACCAACAGTACTTAATGTTTCAATTAAAAATCGACTCAGTAGAGGAACTTTTAGGAAATCCAATGCCACAAATTATCGACCATGCCATTAACCCTTTATTTAAAAAATGTGAAATGTTATATTAGCAAAAGAGGTAGTTTTACTAGAAAATGACAACTTATACAATTTGAGCTATTCATCCCTCATATCCAATATATTCTGTGTAAATGGGGGTAATAACAAAGTTACCTAAAAGAATTGTCAAAAGCAAAAGTCCATTATGCAAAAAGACAAACAGGTGGAAACCACCGGAAAAATTGTAGACCGCAATGGTTCTGACTTGGTACAGGCATTTCAAAAGAAATGATGGGTTTAACCGATTTATTAGCGAGCAAAACCACCCCTTCTATTGCGACAGTGTCCGAAAGCAACTCAACAGCAACCACTACCTCTTAAGGTAGTTCGACACTAATACACGGCGCATTCGATTGGCGCATTTGCGAAACACGAGTCGGATGCGCAATTGACTTGATTTTCAAACCGGAATATTCCTGTATTGGCCTATTCACTGTGACGTCATAATAGATTGACATACACTTTCCCGCGAATTAGCTCCCTTTCCCCGTAAATATTGTCTATTTCGTAAACTATATAAAATATCTCTCTTAATCGAACGGTGACATATAGATTTTTTCAACGTAACAGATAGCTTAGGTGTATGTCTCTGAAATATCAAAAAATTAAAAAAATCTATCTGATATTTATTTTATATGAAAGATAAACAATTAGCATGTTCTCACAGTTCCCTATATATTCTTTGTAAATATTGGTGAAAAAACTGAATTTGGCCTGATTTTCAAAGCCAGATAACAGGAAAAGATGATCGGTGACATATCATTTTTATTTTATTTTTTGAGTATATAGGTTAAAATCTACAAAATATCTAAAAAGAAAAAAATTCTGTCTGATATTTTTATTAGGATCGAACTACCTTAAAACAGTTAAATGAGGTTGTGAAAGATCTGTTGTGTCCCTGATTGGTTAATGTATTTTCTAACCCTTAGAGAATGGAAATTGAAATCCATGGTACATGTTACTTCTCTAACCGTTAAACAAGACCAACGTGAAAGTTTGAAAAATAAATTTTTATTTCTTTGTACACAGATATCTCGACGACAAAAACAGAATAGTTACTAAGTAAACTACGAGCCCTAAATTTCTGGAGCAGAAACAAGCAAACGAAAGGCTGGTCCAGATAAACATCATAAAAGACATGTAAAAAGATTTAAAACAAGAGGCTCTCAAGAGCCTGTATCGCTCACCTGGGCCATTGCTGAAAAATACAGTCAAAAATAATAATACCAATGTTGAATGCCAATCTTGAATCTGTTCAGACAAGCCAGACACATTTTAAGAAGGGGACAAACTAAGGTCCATTGTGACCAAGTGTGATTCCAATTGGCCAAGTACTTTCAGAAGAGAAGATCTTGGAATATGTTTCCCCATAGGGTCCAATGTTAAACTAAGTTCCCGGCTGGTGGCCATCTTAGATGATGTGCAGACTTGCCGGACTCATTTTTGAAAGGGNTTTATATTTATGGTTAAATTCTGTCAAGTTATAGTATTGCGGACACTGGTATAATATAAAATAGAGAAAAGGTGCCCTATCTTTTATATTTATGGTTAAATTCTATCAAGTTATAGTATTGCGGACACTGGTATAATATAAAATAGAGAAAAAGTGCCCGATCTTGTATAATTATGATTAAATTCTATCAAGTTATAGTTTTGCAGACCGGTATAATATAAAATAGAGAAAAGGTGCCCTATCTTTTATATTTATGGTTAAATTCTATGAAGTTTTAATATTGCAGACACCGGTATAATATAAAATTGAGAAAAGGTTCCCCATCATTTATATTTATGGTTAAATTCTATCAAGTTATAGTATTGCGGACACTGGTATAATATAAAATAGAGAAAAAGTGCCATGTCATTTATATTTATGATTAAATTCTATCAAGTTAGAGTATTGCGGACACCGGTATTATATAAAAAAGAGAAAAAGTGCCCTTCCTTTTATATTTATAGTTAAATTCTATCAAGTTTTAGTATTGCGGACACCGGTATAATATAAAATACAGAAAAAGTGCTTGATCTTTTATATTTATGGTTAAATTCTATCAAGTTATAGTATTGCGGACACCGGTATAATATCAAATAAAGAAAAAGTGCCCTATCATTTATATTTATGGTTAAATTCTATCAAGTTATAGTATTGCGGACACTGGTATAATATAAAATAGAGAAAAGGTGCCATATCATTTATATTTATGATTAAATTCTATCAAGTAAGAGTATTGCGGACACCGGTATTATATAAAAAAGAGAAAAAGTGCCCTATATTTTATTTTTATGGTTAAATTCTATCAAGTTATAGTATTGCGGACACTGGTATAATATCAAATAGAGAGAAAGTGCCCTATCTTTTATATTTATGGTTAAATTCTATCAAGTTATAGTATTGCGGGCACCGGTATAATATCAAATAAAGAAAAAGTGCCCTATCTTTTATATTTATGGTTAAATTCTATCAAGTTTTAGTATTGCGGACACCGGTATAAAATAAAATAGAGAAAAAGTGCCCTATATTTTATATTTATGGTTAAATTCTGTCAAGTTATAGTATTGTGGACACCGGTATAATATTAAATAGAGAGAAAGTGCCCTATCTTTTATATTTATGGTTAAATTAGAGCAAGTTTTAGTATTGTGGACAAAATAAAAAAGAGAAAATGTGCACTTTCTTATATATTTATGTTGAAATAATAAGAAAATTTTAGTATGTGTAAATATAGTTTAAAAGTAATGTCTTTTCTTAGGTTCATTACCACGGTGATATATCAGGACTTTTTTATTTGACGTAAATTATTTTTTGATTAAACATTTTTTATTTAATTTATTTCTTTTCTGACAAAATAACAACATTTTAAGCCTTTGTCGACCCTCCTTTGATATCGTTACGGCAAAAGTGGATACAGTTCCCGGGAGAAAGTTTGTAACACGCTTTTTCTTTTGTCAAAATGAACATTGGTTTTTTCTCGATGTATAACATTCTAAATTACCATTTTATTTATGCTGTAAAATTAAGAATACCTCTACTTTTATTGCACGCTGATATTTTTCATTTCGAGTTCGTTTCATGAAAATATATAAGATTTTTTAACCGACACGGTGCACGTTACACGGTACACGGTACACGATACACGGTATACGATACACGATTGAGAACTTTCTGTATCATTCATCGTGCGAATCGTGTGCGCTCAACGTGTGAACCGTGTGCGTTCATCGTGTGAATCGTGTGCGTGTGGTAGGGAATGTTGAACGTTTTCATCGCTGTAACACATCTGGCTCTCTTGCATCCTCTTGTTCCCCGATAGTCAACAATTTTTAATAACTCTTCTTGGTTTTAGAGCACTGCTGATGAAATGCTCACTGATATTTTGCCCCTTCTTTATGCTGTGAGGAAACACTTCAGCCATCAGGGGATCCTTCTGGACTATTTGCTCAAATTTATTAAGCAAAATGTTTCTGATGGCGACGTTATGGGGATGGAAATTCAGAACCAAAGGGACCCTGTCACGGTCTCTCTTGGTTTTGGGTACAAGAGCCCGTTTTCTGTCTTTGCTGGAAACAGAATATACACCCCGGTCAATAACGGTTTTTGGGTAGCCACGCTCATGGAAAAAGGATGACATGAGGCTACACTGCTGCTTAAAGTCATTGAAATCACTGCATTATACGCCTAAGTCGCAAAAACTGAGACCGTTATTTTACTCAGTGTTTGGCAGTAATCTAGAACCTCAACACCAAACCTCTTNGGATTTTCTTCAAAATTGCACGGCGGGTAGATCTTGTCATTCTGATCATTTTTACCCTTTGTCAGATTTTTGATATCTGCTACGGTTTTTGAGTTATTTGCCAAAAACAGCAATCTACCCCTACGTTCTATTTTTAGTAACAGCGGCCATGTTGTTTGGTCCTCGGACTAACCGAACACATTTTTTAAACTACATACCCTGGTGATGATCCAGGCCAAGTTTGGTTTCATTTGGCCCAGTAGTTTCAGAGGAGAAGATTTTTGAAGAAAAGTTTACGACGGACGGACGGACGGACGGACGGACGGACGACGGACGACGGACGACGGACGCCAAGTGATGGCAAAAGCTCACCCTGGCTTTAGCCAGGTGAGCTAAAAATGAAAAACGAATAGACGTAACAGCGAAATTGGCAGATCTGATATGATTGTTTTGGGATACGTTACCTAAACTGAAAGAATTCTTTGTTCGGCCTCCTGGAATGATAACGATTAAAACTCTTGCATATTGTACACACGGCTCTTTCCTTAGCTGAATTTGGCTATACGTTTAGACCATTTTGGTTATTTGTTCTCTATCAGTTTTTATACATCTTTGAGCTTATAGTCTTCCAAACGTTTAGATTTATTTGCACTGAAGTGACATAATGCGAAATGCGCATATGCAGAATTTAAATTCACAGTAATTTCGGTATTTTGTTTAATATACACACTGTAACGAAAGACATTAGAAAATGATGTAGTTTCCAATCTTGCGTTCGATGTTGCTCAACATAAAATTTTTGTCAAGAATACCGCTTAAGTGCACACTAGGGGCCTTCTTGATCTCGCTTGAGGGGTGAATATTGTTCACCTCTGGTTGAAGACCTTCAGGCGACATCAAGATATAGACAGGAATAAAGCCCTGTTCTTGATAATCTGGAGTTTTTAATGTATCGTGTGCTCTTTTGTCACGTGTACAGTCACTTCATAACCTTTCATCTTTTAATTTTTTTTCTATTTTCTTTCTATTATATACATAAATTAAAATATATTGAATGATATAAGTTCACTTGGAAAGTGCGAAGAAGTAAAAGAAAATTTGATGTTATTCTTCGCTTAGGTTGAGTTATCACAATGCCTTCAAGAATCCAAGTATTTAAGAATTGTAATTAAAGATTGCATCAAAGCAAACGAATGTCGGAACTACAAAATGTAAAAAAAAATAGAGTTTATTATTGAATGCTGAAAATATGCACTGCTACTACACTGCAGAAATTAACAGATTCACTAGAATGTACAATTCCAAAAGAACTATAATCAATTGAATCAAACAAACGACCAAACAATGATTTTTTAGTTGTATGAAGAAATTGGCCTCAGTTTCGGATTCGGTTTCGGTTTTGAAGATGTCTATTAGAATTGTTTTACTTTTTGACGAATTGGGACTAGTTATTGCACAAATATTAAAAAGAGATTAGCATATTTGAAGAGTTAAACACTTCCAATTACAATGTTTATGTTATTGTTAATAATCATGTTTGCCAAGCAGTTAATAAAGCTTGAATCTTAACCATATTTTTTTTCGTAAATTGTTAGTCTAATTTAGCTGTTTTCGGTTGTACGTTTGTACGTATGATAAACGGAACGTACGAGAACTTGAGTTATCTCTCTTAAATAGAAAGTCTGGAGAACAATAAATAAGGAAACACAGTACATAAATAAATTTAACTGGTACTGGTGTTCCAACTTACGAACCATAAATATTCATTTACGTAAATGCGACTTTAGTTCTTCTTGAACCATAAACATAAAAATTATTATTGAAATTTGGTCATATTGAATTTTTCTTTTTTTAGATGGGATAGGGCAGTGTTCAGTGACCTTTGTGGTAAAGCATGATATTCATTTTTGATGATTTAATCGTTTGTTATCAAGCATACTTCGATCTTGAATGGCGTAATAATTTCTTTCATTTAGGTTATAGCCGAGACATACGTTGTCGAAATGGCCTAATGCAGCAACTTAATTTACAGTAACTGTGATATTTTGTTATTGACCATATTGATTTTTTATGCACATTTGTCACTCTTTATTTCTACCTTTATTACTTCTTGTGCCTTTCGTGTTAATATCGTTAGATTTTACCTTTTATCCCTGCTTTTTTTACATTCTCCAAGTAGCCAACCTTACATATTCTTATTTATGATCTTCTTTCGTATTTTTACACTTCGAAAAGTTTCTGTGTTTCCATTTTCTTTCCTGATCTCGGAGTCTTGAACATCACATATCCGATGGATTATTTGAAATAATAATTACCTTTTCTTTTGTTGTACTACAGAGGACACCGTCCAAACGTTCAGTAGCTTATGCATAGAGGTTGATAACACAAACTTAAATTTCTAAATTTTATCCATACAAAAGTAAAAAATGTTTAATTTGATGTATATATACTTAGCCTTCCGAAGCATCTGATGATAGGCAAATTTATTCGATAAAGAATAAATTGAATTATTTTAGTAATGAAATGCTTTATATGTTCAATATAATTCCCGAGTTATCTCTCTTTTCCCTATTTGCAAAAGTGAAAGTAAAAATGATTTTCTGGAAATGCTGCTCGCGTGATTATCCGGATTTGACCAGTTTTGAGAATTACATTTAGAGCCATTTTATGAAGCGGTAGCAAAACTTGCACATACATATTGGTAAAATCAGAGGTTTATGTGTTTAAAATAACAAAATCTAAATGAATTTTATACATACAAACGCAATTTTAGGAGGGAATTCAAAATTTACGAGCAATCGATCAGCGTTATGATCAAAATTTGTGCACAAATTTAATTCTTGTCAGACGACTCATAAAAATCACACAAAAATTAAATAATGGGCAAAATATGCTGTTAGTTATATATAGTGCCTGGGTAAACGTAAAGTAGACTTGCATGTACATCTATGTTCCGAAATGTGAGACGTTGTTGCTGAATTGTCTTCAGGTTCGGTAATACCAAAACAACCCAGATACTGACATCATGCCTTATATGTATATATGTTTGTTCCATATTTTACATGTGTAATGTTGTACTATTATGCCTCATGTGGGGCCTTTAGTGAAATAAAAAGTTTCAAAGTTTCAAAGTTTCTTAGGCGTATACACATAAAGCACACTAATGAACATTTGCTGAGACATACTTGTAAATGTGCAGTTGTCCTATATATGTATTTGGTCAAAATATTAGACATTGTTATTGTATGGTTTATGGTTCGAAAAATCCAAAACACAATGGTATTTTCAGCAAATTTTCAATTAAGATATAAATGAATTATGATCTTAGTATGCAAGTACACGTAGCCCGGTCATATTGTGAATTTTATAGTTTATCAAATAATTACGTGTGTTAAATTGTGATTAATGGATCTTTTACTAATATAAGACATAGTTTGCAGTTGAGTATAGCTATGAGAAGGACAGTGAGGTCAAGACAGAAAGGTCTAGTCTGTCGCTCAGATGCAGATGCCTGAAATCAGCGGCTATTCGGGCATGGGGAGGTATCAACCCAGACCAGTCCCTCCAGACAGTATTAGTTCAGGTATAAGTACTTTTACCACTAGAACAATATAATGTAATCAGTATCTATGTTATTATAGATACGTGTCGTACATGCAAACAGGACAAGTGTAATGGACAACATTTGGGGTACATGTAACTAAGCAAGTTAGAAAAACTTATTAAGGGCTTATATAATAGTGGATTTAGATGTATTTGTAGGTGAATCACAATATTACAATTAATAAGAGGTCTACGAATTTTGTTTTAGACCAAAATGGTATGCTGAATTTTGTCACAACCAATTAGGTAAAAAGATATATGATATTAGCACCTGGCTAGATGCATTATGACCTTTTCTAGTATTTATTTAACAGGGCACCCCATTAGTGCTCAAAGGCTCTTTAAATACATGTCATGACATTTGGATTACAAATTCACAGATTAATTGTATATTTATACAGTGCTGGTAATCTTGAACTTTGATGTGGTGTTAACTTTGATAAATACAGAGCTTTCTTCAATGGCATAAGTTATGGAATTTGCATGAAATCATGAATAATATTACATTTCAGAAATTGTACCGAATCCGATTGTGTTGTCACTGTAGTTTTGTTAAAATTCAGATTCAAATTCGAATATTGTTATCTTGAACTATATACAGTTCTGATAAACAAACATAAATGACAAAACAACAATAATAATACATAAACAAGCAAATAAACATTATTTAAGAGTCCTGTAAGTTCGAATGACCCTTTTCAAGAAGGAACCCAATCTGTTTACTTGTGTTAGTATTGGTGGATTTAGAATATATTTTGATTTGTCATTATGTGATAGTTGAGTGAAATTAATAATCTGGGAACATTAAATTGGTAACATGACAGTCTGAGACCATTATTGGTCACACAATGCAATATGAAGTGTTGTTCATCTTCTATTACTTTGGATTTCTGGTACTTCCTTTCATATCTGGATATTTTTAAATGTCTCCCCTTTGTTCTTTAAGTGAAGTATGATCACTTATTCTGATTTTGTTATGAGATTTCTGAATTTAGATTTATTTATTTTTATTATTCTTCAGTAGACAATCTAATTTAGAGATTTATATAAATTCAATTTACCTTTATCTGAAACTTTGTTTCTACAATAGAATCCTACAAATAGTATACTTTGATTTTGTTTATTTCTTAATATAATCTATTTGTTTTGAGTCAGTACAATTTTTGAAGTTAATCTATATCTGCTTCAGATAATATATCTTTAACATAAGTAATAAAGTAAGCCAAGAATGTATTCCAGTCAAAAATAAGTTTTTCGTAAATAAAAAGTAGATTTATTGTATTATTATTAATGTATGATCTAGTTAAATATAGCAGAGTTTGATATAGACTGAAACTCAATCTGATCTAACAACAAGGTAAGGTATGTATTTGCAAACGGTAGATGTAAATTTTCGAAGAAATTTTCATGATATCATACCAATATCATTTGCATGGTGGCCAATTTTAAAGAAATAATCTAGGTCAAAGCGAGTGACATAGTTGGTGCGGCATTTTGTTTCCCGTACAATAGTTGGAAACATTCAGTTTAAAGCAGGTATTAAATGTTGAAGGCCGCAGTAGCTGCTTTGCTA
>MJUU01022372.1:7508-20125 GCA_002080025.1 Modiolus philippinarum | reverse complement strand
GCTAGGACTAAGGGTTCGATTTAAATAAGTATTAGGTTTTGGATTAGAAAAGGGTCAGTAAGGGTTATGTTACGGTTGAAATGAGGTTGTGTAATTATTAGGTTATGGTTATAATATAATGTTAGAGCTCATGTCTAAGTTAAGGGCTCACTGTTAGTAAATGGGTGATTAGCTTAAAGGTAAGGGTTAAGAGTTAGTAAAAGGGTTAGGGTTAAAAAGTTAGTAAAAGGGTTAAGTTCGAGGTTGTTACAGAGCTTAAGAATAGTTTAGGATTCGACGTTGTGTTAGTATTCAGTTAGGGCTAGATTATTATGATAGTGCTTATGTCTAGGTTAAGGGCTAAGTGTTGGTGTCAGTGTGAATAACTTAAAGGTTAGGGTTAAGATACTAGTAATAGGGTTAGGTTTCTGTAAGGTTAAGGTAAGAGTTATAGTGTAATGTAAGTGATAGTGTCTAAGGTTATCATTTAGGGTTTGAAGTCAGGGTAAGGCTGAAACTTAGTAAAGTTAGGCTAAGGTCATCGATATTTTGAAAGAAAAAAATAGTATGACATTCAAAAATAGAAAAAAAAAGAAAAATAACTGTAACAGTTAGAAATAAATAACAGAATAACATTCAAATATAAAAATAAATAAATAAAGAGTTGTCATAGCAACTTAAGTTAGGGTTAGTTGTTAGATAAAGGAAGTTGGTTATGAAATAATGTGGAAAAGGGGATATAATTGGATAAAAAAAATGGCGGAAAGGCCAAAAATAGCAGACGACACTATATAATTATGGCGACAAAGGGGAAATACATCTAAGGATTGGATGACAAATGGCGGGAAATCTAAAAATATCAGGCGACAGTATAGATATTAGGCAGGTAAGGAGAAATAACTCTAAGAATTGGATGAAAAGGGGAAATAATTATGAAATAAATTAGGAAAAAATAATAAAAAAACCAATAGCAGACAACATTATTATAGAAATTTGGTAGGAAGAGGAAATCATTTAAGAATTGAATGAAAAAGGGAGATAATTATGTAATATAATAGGAAACAAAATGGCAATAGCAGACGACACTATAGGAATTTGGAGGGAAAAAGGGAAATACCTCTAAGGATTGGATGAAAAGGAAAGATAATTATAAAAGAAAGTGGAAAATAATAAAATAACACATACAAAAGGTTACAGAAGAGGACTTTAGTCTAAAAATTGGATGAGAAGGGAGAAATTACAAAGAACAATACTTAAAAAAAAGTGAAATGCTGTTACAACAGATAAAAAAGCGCGGGAAATAAGTAGCAAGAGTTATGTCCCTTTGACGAACGCGGCCGTGATAGAAGACACCCACAAATAAAAAAAAATGCGGGACAATTACTAGCAAGAGTTATGTCCCATGACGAACGCGGACGTGATAGAAGACACCCTCAGAAATATAATCACAATTGCTGAATGACCACGCCCGGATATTAGTCTAAACATTGGCTTGAAATACGAAGAACAACATTGAAAAGGGGGGTGAAAAGCTATAACAACATTTAAAAAAGGTTGGGATTATGGAGAAAATGAAAGAAAAAGGAAAAATATACAATGAATAACATTTAAAAAAGGGTAAAAATATATAAAAAGAGGGGATAATGAAGGAAAATTCGTGACTTCCGGTCTATACCTGGGGCTTCACCCACTTCCGGTCATGCATGTACACTGTAGTAAGGTCATACGAGACCCTTGCAGGGTCACGTGTTGTTCCAACCCTTCATTTCCTATCAAAATGGCTACTTACAGTAGATACACACCCGCTTCCGGTTTACTAATGGGGTTACGCCCACTTCTGGTCGCGCATGTACATTGTAGTTAGGTCCCACAACACCCCTGCGGGGTTACGTGTTGTTCCAACACGTCATTTCCTATCAACATGCCCGAATAGGGCTTCAATTAGGGCCACTTCCAGTCTATACCTGGGGCTACGCCCACTTCCGGTCGCGCATGTAATAAGGTCATACGAAGCCCCTGCGGGGTCACGTGTTGTTCCAACACATCATTTCCGGTCAATATGGCCGACTAGGGCCTCAAATAGGGCTACTTCTGGTTGCGCATGCGCAACATTACATGTCATACATCCGGTCACGTGACTTCCGCTTCCAGTCACGTGACTTCGGTCACGTCATTTCCGGTCTACGTCACTTCCGGTGATCCACCACGATCCACCACCTCAAATACGACTTTGTAACTACCTAATATACTACTTTCCGAAATGCTGAAAAATCCAATTTTCACGAAAAGCGCCCGAAATATACAATTTTACCCATATTTCGGCGTTAAAATTGCATATTGCGATATATAAAATGCTTTTGTTTTAAAGAAAGTAAAATATTAGTATGTTTTGTTCATATAAATGTACAGACATACATATTCTGGGGATTTTTAAGCATCATTTCCCTAGGGTAGGGGTAAAATTTTCGGTATTTAGAGTCACATTGAAGAATCCTTGTTCTTCTTAACATTGTTTTATATAGCTTATATATCGGTTAGAACAATGAATTGGCACATCTACATATAAATCCTCCAGATTTGCCACATATAACTATTCAAAAGTGAATTTTGGACAAATCTGAAATGCTGAAAATTCCCATTTTTCATCAGTTCTGTACAAAATATTGAGTTTAAGCTGACAAGTGGAACTTAAAATGAAAAATCTTGATAGAAATTATGCAACATTGTTATATTCAATGCAGATATTGTGTGTTTTGGTTATTTTTATGCGAATATAGTAAAAAATGACTTTTATAGGGAAAATTTGTTGGCGTAGGGGTAGGTTTTTCGGTTTTTAAAGTCACATTAAACACTCCTTGTTTTTCTAAACAGTGTTTTAAGACAATTATGTATCGCTTAGAACAATCAAATGGCATAGTTACAGATGAATCCTCCAGATTTGACATATATTACGATTTAACAATGAACTTCGGAGAAATCTGAAGTGTTGAAAATTCCTATTTTTCATCAGTTTGAGCCAAATATTGAGTTTAAGTCAACAAATGGCTGTTAAAATACCGAATCATGATGTTATTCATGCAACATTGTTATATATAACACACATTTTGCGTGTTGTAGTTATTTTTATGCGAACTTAGACAAAAAATTGACAATTTTAGGGAAAATTTGTTGGGGTAGGGCTAAAGATTCTCTGTATTCAGAGTCACAATAAACACCCCTTGATATTCTAAACACTGTTTAAAGACAACTCATGTATTGTTAAGAACAATTAATTGGGATATCTGCAAATATATCATCCAGATTTGCCATATATAACGGGTTTACAGTGAGCTTTGGCCAAATCTGAAATATTGAAAAATCCCATTTTTCATCAATTTCGGGCACAATGTTAAGTTTAAGTCAACAAATGGTTGTTAAATTACCAAATCGGTATGTAATTTATGCAACATTGTCATATTCAACACACATTTAGCGTGATTGAGTTAATTTGTTGCGAACATAGACAAAAAATTGACAATTTGAAGGAAAATTTGTTGGGGTAGGGATAGAATTTATGGTTATTTTGAGTCACATCAAACACTTCTTGTTTTTCTTAGCAATGTTTTCAGACAACTAATGTATCGCTTAGAACAATTAATTGGCATATCTGCAGATATATGCTCCAGATTTGGCATATATAACGATTTAACAGTGAAATTTGTGCAAATCTGAAATGTTGAAAATTCCTTTTTTTCATCAATTTTAGGCAAAATACTGAGTTTAAGTCAACAAATGGCTCTTAAAATACGAAATCATGGTAAATTTATGAAACATTGTCATATACAACACACATTTTGCGTGTTCTGGTTAACTTTATGCTTACATAGACAAAAAATTGACAATTTTACAGTAAATTTGTTGGGGTAGGGGTAAGTTTTATTGATGTATGATGTTTATATTACATAAGAATGGCCATTATTTGTAATAGTTGTAAAGCCCATATAATAAGCTTTCATTTGATACCTACTTTAAATGATATTTGTTTACTAAAAAGTAATATTGGGCAAAAGAATGCAAAAACTTAGTCAAAATCGGAAATATTCAAAGATCCATTTATTTGGTCTATTGAAAATAAAACTTTGGCCCTTAAGAATATGTTAACATTATGTTAAGATGTTTTATGTTCAAGAAAATAGATTGAAAAACTAAAAACAATTTTCAGAATGGGGAATCGAGATGCCCTTCGGGTTCTTTAGACCATTAAACTTACGCAATTTCAATGAAAATATCTAAATGTTCCTCAATATTTCATAGGGGTAGGGGTACATTTAATGGCGCTATGGAAGGTATTTGGCATAGAAATTGTAAAAATTTGGGTTCTTTATAAAGCTTATACAATAAGCAATAATTTGATGCATCGTATTTATAACTAGGAAGCATTTGGTCAACATTTTGAAGCAACTGAAAGAAAAACTTGAACGAAAAACGAAATTTTCCTAAGTTTCGATATGTGGGTCTAAAATGGGCCCTACTCCACCAGAGCTTGCAGGTTATGCTCGTGTTAACATGTTTTATTTTGAAGAGGGGATGTATGCGGACTTAAAAAAAATAGGTGGGGTTGGGAAGTGGGGGTGGGGGTGCACGGGGGTTATTCCAGCCCATGGAATAATATAAACGACACCGATTATCATTTTAAATAAATTCAGTACGTGTATACAAACAATCCCAGGTATATAAATACCAATCGAATCCACCTCGATATGTTTTTCAACTGGCTATTACAACAGTGAAAAATCGTGCAGGACTAAATGAAGTAATGCACAAGTTAACTTGTTATATCATAAGGGATTAGTTTTAGATGTATTTATTCTCAATAGAGCCAAAATACAGCAAAATAATGCTACAACTACACGCAATCAATCTTTTTCCACACCGCCTCTTATTTATATAAAACAATTATTTGTGTAAAGAAAGTGAATATTTTACCTGTTGTTATCAATAATTAAAGAAAAGCACACAATTATTAATATTACATAAGCATCTGAAGATCTTTACCAAACAGACTTACACCAATAATAAAAAGTTTTTTTTTCGTTTTCAAGAGTCAGTGTCATAATATCTTAATTTTGTAGGTATTCCCAACAGTAATCTCGTAATTCAAAAAAGCTAAAAATGCTAAATTGATATATGAAAACAAGTAGTGAGCGCACACATTGTATACATGAGAAAGGGTACTATTTGACACATTGCGTACTTACCCTTAACGGAATATATCTTGCATTTTATTGTTTTCAGTAATCTTTAACGCTAAATTAAAAGCGTAAAACAATTGTTTTCTTACTGGCGTATCCAGTGGCTGGGGAGGGGTGGGGGTCGTCGTCCGGGGATTGGAACGTCATTTTTCTCGATTTTATTTAACTTCGTGCCAAATTTAAGTAAAATTGCCCCAAAAGCTAGGTGACACAAAGTACATTGGAACCCCCTTTATCTTGACCCAAATTGGACCTTTTTGGGGGGTTAAATCCGCCGGTATAGTCTGGTTTGAGACTGGATCAGATAAGGCATGATATATTCTTCTTGCTCAGTTTAATACCTACTTTAAATGTCAAAGGGGCTTGTATGTTTGAAAAAGGAAAAGTTAATTTTTAAAAGTTTCTTGACGATTTCGATTACCAATATTTTTCCGGTTTAGATAATATCTCTAAATAACAAGGATCAATGCATCGATGAATATACATTGGAATCATTTATAGCTCTAGAATATACAAAATAAATTCTGAAATAAAAGGGCTATATAGTACATTTTCCGATAGCCGAAGGGAATTCTAGGCTTGCGCTCCGTATCTTTGTACGTTCGTCTATCCATCAATCCTAATTAATCCAAAAATGTTTGCACATATTCATGATATTTGGTAAATATATTGTCTGTACCATGAATCACAGATCAGGTTAAACTTTTGTTCCGGTCAATGTATTTATAACGGAGTTAGAAGCCCAGAACTTATAAATTGTAGCTGAAATACAAAACATGTACAAATTGTCAGGACTTTCTTCTTAATCGTTGTAGAGATTCATCTGATATTTGGTATGTGAGTCTACAAGTTACTGCTAGTTATAAATCAAGAGCGACTTCAGTCCATTAATTGGAAGGGACTTAAAACACTATTTCAAAAGACTTCTCTACAGTGTTCCGTCTCATACGACCATTTGAAAAGGTTCTGATAGATATAAACGCTTGAAAAAGTGGGGTTAGATTTTCTGTCCGAACTTTGATTCAAAATTCGTTTTTTGCTCGAAACTGAGATAAGCATTTTTTTCACTGTCAGTGACCTTTCGACGCGAGCAGTTGATGTTGTGTTGTTGTTGGACACTACCAAATTTGAAAGAGAGGGGTGTGTCATAAAACTTGTTAATCTCATTTTTCTTTTGAAATGCCTGCGCCAAGTCAGCACCGTTGAGATGCACATTTTTTCGGTTGTTTTTGCACCTGCGAAGTCTGCTTGCTTTTTGTGAAGGTAAGGGATCGCTCTGGCTATGGCCATAGGAGATATAAAGGAGCAAAATTAGACCATGGTAATTTTAACGTGTAATTTAATTTTACCGTATTATTCCTGCACTTTCGAAATAAAGTTTTGGATATGTCTTTGGCTTTGTACCGTCAGTCAGGTTTTTAAATCTCTACAGATTTGAAACGCTGAAGAAAAAAAATGTTTTAATTATAAATATTAAAGTCTAGAGTCTTGGTAAAACAAGAAAACAGAGACAATGACAACAGACATCCACGAAAACACGAAAATAAAACCAAAGCACGTCATTTTAGTTAAAGTTATAAAAATTTTCAATTCAAATTAAAACTAATGTTCTTTTCGCGCTGGTTATGTATACTCCAATTGTGAGTTGCAGAATCTACAGGTTAATTTACAATTACGACAGCTGTTTTCAATTTCAATGCAAAGTCTTTCAATTCCTTTTATTCAATATAGATTTTGCATTTCGACAAATTTTATGTTAGAGTTTTTAGGTTAGAAAGAAACATTGCACTGCAGATAATCAGACAAAGAACAAATAACAAAAATAACATAAAGATAATTCTAGTACCTGTTGAAGACATAACGTAAACATGTATATTGAATTGTTTTCGTAATAAGTACATGTTCTGATAAAACAACAACGAAATGTGTTGAATTGTATATTTTATTTAAAATGTATAGATATTGTAGACTGCAATAATGAGTCGCCTCCTTCAGTAATTTTACAACAAGAGACGAAAATAATGATTCGCTGTTTACAAAAATTGGGTAGCAAGAGGTTATTTAAATACACGTTTACAAATTAGACAAACGTAATATTTTGCCTTTTTAGACCCGTTTTACTTAAAAAATGATATTCTAAAATAAGAACTTACCTCTGATGTGATTATATTATTGTTTTTAAAAGGTAAACAAAGCTGGTAGTCCTATAATTCAATAGTTTACAGTACTATAACATCGCTATTAACAGTTAGAATTCCTGGTTCGATTCGCACTTGGCCGATAGTGATTCATTCTTTTCACTTTCTTGGCACGCATTATCAAAAAGTGCCTATATCATGTATATAGTATTTTTGGTCATTGCAATAACATTTTTGGATACTTTTGGTTACATTTGAAATGGTGAAGACCGACCTGAGTGTATTTTGTTTAATTGTGCTCACACAATACAACATGTTTCACATGACTGTGTGGATGTAGCCGACACACGTTGCACATTTTATACAATTTTAAAAGCTGTTAATTTGTTTTTAAAATATAAGACTTATCCAGTTTTTAAATTTCATCAAATCTGATCTATTTACTTTAAATTGTCTATTAAATAATTTTATCTTTTATAAATCTTTTGTTAATTGTACATCTGTACAATTATTTTCTTATAATTTTGCTCGATGAGTGCCCTGTGGTAGTTTAAATGTTGTGATCGTCTTCTATCGTCTTTTTGTCGGGCAATGGATGACAGCGATTGTAAGAACACTTTGCCAGTTAAGGTTATGTTTGTTGACGATCCCACATCCATGGATCATTAGGTAAAAAAGCATGGATGTAGCGTTGCTCGACAATTAGCAATGAATTCCGCTCAAACCGCTGCTAGGGGCCGCAATGAACTTGCTATGAGGTATGAGTAAAACTCATTGTTGAAGGCCTCATGGTGACTTCCAGATGAAGAACAACAATAAAAGCGTTGTTCCATTGCTTATTATTACTATGTATTTGTAGATTCTTTGTTTCATTTAATTTGCAATTACTCAATATCCCTTCATTGTTAATAGCAATATGTTTCAAGTGACCCTTTTAACTGTATATTTATTACTATTTTTATCAACAGTTCACGCCACGATATAGCTGAAATATTGCTGAAGTTGTCGTTAAACAACAATAAATCAATCAATTATAGATAACTTAATTGCCTTTTTTGTTAGTATTGGAACGAATTTTCGAAAGTTATTTACCACTTACAAAATCTGGTGAACTGTAAAGAAAGAGTTGGTTAAGCATAGAAATCTAAATTCATATTTGTCAATATAGGAAAACGCGCGACGAAAGAAATAACTGAAAAATGTAGAATTTGACAGAACGCATACGAAAACAGAGCCTCCATCCAATTCCACATGTATTTCTTTTTGCCAATATTTTTTCGTATTCGGGCAGTAGCAGGAGTAAACTTACTTTGTTGTAAGTTAAAGAGATGTTAATCCAAGAAAAAGCCTGGTCAGTATATTGCAATATAATGTACTGGCAAACATCAGCAAATTGTAAGGATTCACATAAATTTTCTTCGGGTCGCGTGAACTTCCTGAACGCTGAACATAAATCATTTACATCGAATACATCATTTGGAAAAATATTAAATCGAGTACTAAGACAACTCAAGCTTGACACGCCCTATTACATCTGCTGCCAGTAGTATATAGGTGGTTACAAATTAGCATTTGTAGAGGTGGTGCGAGGTGGTGCCGGAAGTGACGTCACCGGAAGTGACATAGACCGGCAGTTACGTGACCGGAAGCGGAAGTCAGGTGACCGGATGTAGAAGTGTTTTGACTGCGCATGCGCAACCGGAAGTGACTCTTTTTGAAGCCCTATACGGCGATTTTGACAGGAAATGACGTGTTGGAACAACACGTGACCCCGTAGGAGTGTTGTATGACCTTACTACAGTGTACTTGCGCGACCGGAAGTGGGCATAGCCCCAGGTATAGACCGGAAGTGGTCTTATTTGAAGCCCTTGTCGGCCATATTGATAGGAAATGACGTGTTGGAACAACACGTGACCCCGCAGGGGTGTTAAATAACTTTATAACATAACGCATGCGCGACCGGAAGTGGGTGTGTATCTACTGTAAGTAGCCATGTTGACCGGAAATGGTGGTTTAAAAGAGTGCAAGACCCCGCAGGGGTGTTGTATGACCTTACTACAATGTACATGCGCGACCGGAAGTGGGCGTAGCCCCTGTTATAGACCGGAAGTCGGATGTTTTTATATGTTTTTACCCCTTTTTCAATGGTATTCTTTATATTTTCTTCCCTTTTCATCCAATGTTTAGTAATTTCTCCCTTATCCCAAGCTTTTTTAAATGTTGTTATACCTTTTCAGCCCCTTTTACAGTATTGTTCTGCAATCCAATGTTTCACCTAATATCCGGACGTGGTCATTCAGCAGTTACCATTGTATCTCTCTAGGTGTCTTCTATCAGGTCCGCGTTCGTCAAAGGGACTTAACTCTTTGGATTTCCCGCGTTTTGTGGGTGTCTTCTATCAGGTCCGCGTTCATCGCGGCCATTTTGTTTTTCTAAGGGAGATAACTCTTACTACTTATTTTCCCGCGTTTTTTATTTGTGGGTGTCTTCTATCAGGTCCGCCTTCGTCAAAGGGACACAACTCTCGGGAATACCTATGGTTTTTTTATTTGTGGGTGTCTTCTATCAGGTCCGCGTTCGTCAAAGGGACATAACTTTTGCTACTTATTTCCCTCGCTTTTTTATCTGTAGTAAAAGCATTTCACCTTTTTATTTTCAGTATTGTTCTTTGTAATTTCTCCCTTCTCATCCAATGTTTAGACTAAAGTCCTAATATGTAACCTTTTGGATGTGTTATTTTATTATTTTCCACTTTATTTTATAATTATCTTTCCTTTTCATTCAATCCTTAGAGGTATTTCACTTTTTCCCGCCAAATTCCTATAGTGTCGTCTGCTACTGCCATTTTGTTTCCTATTATATTACATAATTATCTCCCTTTTTCATTCAATTCTTAACGTGATTTCCTTTTCCCTACCAAATTTCTATAATAATGTCGTCTGCTATTGGTTTTTTTTATTATTGTTTCCTATTTTATTTCATAATTATTTCCCCCTTTCATCCAATTCTTAGAGTTATTTCCCCTTACCTGCCTAATATCTTTACTGTCGCCTGATATTTTTAGATTTCCCGCCATTTGTCATCCAATCCTTAGAAGTATTTCCCCTTTGTCGCCATAATTCTATAGTGTCGTCTGCTATTTTTAGCTTTACCGCCATTTTTCATCCAATTCGTAGAATTATTCCCCTTTTCCACATTATTTCATAACCAACTTCCTGTATCTAACACCTAACCCTAACCTAAGTTGCTATGACTACTCTGTATTTATTTATTTTTATATTTGAATGTTATTCTCTTATTTATTTCTAACTATTACAGTTATTTTTCTTTTTTTTTCTATTTTTGAATGTCATACTATTTTTTTTTCATTCAAAATATCGATTACCTTACCCTAACTTTGCTAAGTTTCCCCCTTACCCTGACTTCAAACCCTTAATGATAACCTTAGACCCTATCACTTACATTACACCATAACTCTTACCTTAACCTTACAGACACCTAACCCTATTACTAGTATCTTAACCCTAACCTTTCAGTTATTCACCTTGACACCAACACTTAGCCCTTAACCTAGACATAAGCACTATCATAATAATCTAGCCGTAACCTCATACTAACACAACGTCGAATCCTAAACTATTCTTAAGCTCTGTAACAACCTCGAACTTAACCCTTTTACTAACTTTTTAACCCTAACCCTTTTACTAACTCTTAACCCTAACCTTTAAGCTAATCACCCATTTACTAATAGTGAGCCCTTAACTTAGACACGAGCTCTAACATTATATTCTAACCATAAACTAATTAATCCTAAACTTGACCCTAACCCTAACCTCATTTCAACCGTAACATATACCTTACTGACCGTTTCTTACTCTAATCCAAAACCTAATACTTACTTAAATCGAACCCTTAGTCCTAGCCAAACCTAATTCTACCAATATACACTCTAATTCTAAACCCTAACCCTAAATCTAACTAACCTAATAATAACACAATATATTCCTAAATTGTAAACCAATGTTAAGCCTAGCCTTACCCTAACCCTATGTCAAGCTTAACATAACCTTAACACAACCTATTCCTAAGTAGTAAACCAATTTTAAGTCTATTCTTTTAATCTTAAGCTTTCCCTATCACTAACATTTAACTTTACCTTAATCACCTTTACATGGAATTTGAGCTCTAAGCCCTTATCCTAACCCAACAATAATTCCGAACCAAGTTTTTTACTAGCCCTAAACATAATACATAACGATATCTAACATTACTTACCAATACTTAATCTATTCCTAAACCCTAACCTAAGTATTAACAATAATTTAATACTAACACAAGCTCACCTCTAACCCTTGAACTATTCCTAAGCTATAACCATAACCTTAACCTCATTTCAACATTAACTCTACCCTCACTAACCCTTCCTAACTCTAAATCTTAACCTAACACTAATTTAACTTTAACCCTAATACTAGCACAATCTCCAACACTTATATATATCTAAGCCCTTAACCAATTTAGCCCCTTACTTAACCTTGATCCTAGCCCTTATTCCGAGTGATCTAAGTCATACTTAGCCATTAACTGATTGTGTAACCAAAGCCCTTAATTTTATAACGAATCAATCTAAACTAATCCAAACCCAACTCTAACCTTAAGCCAAGCCTTCTCACCTTTCCCTAACTTTTACATTAATTCAACCAACTCCTCAACCAACCATACATAAACCCAACTTTAACAATACCAATATACTAACGCTACAACTTCAATCTTACTACCCTAAATTATACTGATAATATAATTCCAAACATAACCTAATTGATATGAATTATCCTAACCATACCCCAAATAGTGTATTTCATCTTACACAAAAGAATGTATGTATTCCTAAGCCTTACATTAACCATAGCCTCAACCCTAAGTCCTACACTTTGGTACTCTAACCATAATCCTAAGCTATGACCTTAACGAACCCTAACTTTAATGTAATCTTCAACAATACCTCTTTCATGTATATAACCCAACCCTAGCCCAACTGATATATTTAATGAACTGATGTATGTGTCACTGTGTAATTCTTAACTGAAATGAAATATGTAAATAATAACCCTTACCTTAATGATGTATACTAAACCCAGTGATAAAATACTCCATATGATCTTTACGATGCTAACGTTATAACTTATAATGATTAGCTAACCTTTAGCTTTCAAACTTTTTTCTAAAATTATCATTATATTGCTGCTGCTGCTGCTGCTTCTCGTCAATA